>CM074727.1:18760418-18783144 GCA_037306005.1 Rhinophrynus dorsalis | reverse complement strand
TTGAAAATTAATAACATTTGAATGAAACACCTCTCAGCAGTGGGAGTGCTATTGTTTTACTCAGGGGGATAAACCCTACAACATATTTTTTTTTTACATTTTAAGTATTACTATCCCTTTAACACTGTGATCCTGTACATGCTATGGAAATGACTGGATTCCTCGCCCAAGGATGTGGTTATGGCAGAGGGAACATACAGGGTTATACTGTGTATTAGTAGGCAAAACAGGAAGGTCTGATAAGGACTAACTTATCTGGCAGCAGGAAAGCTTATATAATTCACAGGTTTTCCTAACAATTGTGATGGAAAGTCAGAATTTTATTAAAGACCAGTGGCGTAACAATAGGGGTCGCACGGTCCGCACCTGAGACCGGGTCCGTCACTCCAGGGGCCCGATCTCCCCCGGCGACCCCCCTGCCTGGTGCAAACAACAAGAGATCTGTGCCTTCTTCTGCACAGACCTCTAGCAGCTGATCTCCCTCTCCAGCACTCTAATAATGCAGAGCGCTGGGAGATGACATCATCTTCCAGCGCTCTGCATTACGGAAAAGATGACCATGCTGGAGCACCGGTAGTATAGAGGTCTGTGCAGAAGGAAGGTGGTCTACAGGAGCACATACCCTGGGGTGCATCCGATGGGGTTGGAGACTAATGCCAGCGGAGATCTGCTGGAGCAGTCGTACATTTACTCTACTGTCCCAGTTAACCCTTTAACCCTTTAAGGAGCAGAGAAGTGTGCAATGTATTCCTTTGTAGTCCTCAAAGGCTTAAATATTCAATTTGGGGTGGAACCAGTCTGTGATGTGAGTCCTGATATTAGAGGTCAGTACCTCCGTCACTTCTCTGCTTCTGCTGCACCAACATCCCAATCTCCATCATTCGTTCAACGTAACCCCTCCAAGAACCATACAGGACCAGTTTGGAGGGTAAAACTTAGAACCCTTTATTGAACAACTCTTTGGACTTATATACACCGTTAATCACAAGAACCAGACAAAGCATACAAAAGACTGAGACATATGGCAAATACACAGTACAAAGGGTCAGAAGTGATCAGGTTATCTAGACAAAGGGTGTAACAATGGATAAACACTGGGACAAAAGGTTGAGGGGCTCGAATACACATTTCTAAACAATGGCCAGGGGGTTGAAGCATCTTTGAATATTCTGCTTCAACCCCTGGCCAATCCGGTGCCTAGAACTGGCTGACCAATCCTGGCCAAGCTCGTCACGGCTGACCGACCAATCCCTGCGTGGCCTACTTTCCCCCATGTTAACTGTATGGGGGACCTTTAAACCTGTCACCTAGGGCTTCGGCCAATCTGGAAGCTACCTGCTTTTCCCATGTTGTGTCAATGGCGGCTTGTCATAGTTCTGCCGGCCGTCCTCGGCCCCATGAATTTCACTCCTTAGAAGGGAAAAAGTATCTGTCAAGGACCACTTTACAATGCAGAGTCCAGAGCTCCGTGACGGTTCCTTCACGCAATCCAAGCAGAATTCATTCACACCACTCAAGTCCTTAAAGGGTTAAAGGTTAATTTTACAGTGTAGAACTGATTCACTCTAGTCTTTAAAAGGGTTAAAAATTAACACTCTGAGTGCCAGAGAGGCGACCGATACCTCTCTGGCACTCAATACCTCTCTGGCACTCAGAGGGTTAATATCGCGGACCCAATCCACAAGGCATTGATTCGTCATGGCCAGTAGGATTATCTTCCTATCCACGAGACGGTCATTATTAGGAAGCATTAGTATTCATTTACAAATACAGGGGATTTTGATGATTAATTGGGGGTGCAGTCCAATGTTTAAATCCCAATCATAATCAGAATTCTTTTTGCGGGGTGTTTTTCTGTCTCGGAGTCATTACATTCAGTCCTAAGCGTGAGAAAGTGAGTCAACATAAGAGTCGACTCGAGGAAAGTTAAGGGAGAGGAAAATAAGAAAAAAGATTGAGAGAAGCAGAAGAGGGAGGTCGAGTGAATTGTAGGAGTGTGAAAGAGAGGCGGCTCGTTAATCCTCAACCTCAGCAGGATCTGGAGAATAAGAGATTCCTTTCAAGGCAAAGAGAATACCGTTTTACAAAATATCACCTAGCAACTCCTAGGCCACATCTTTCTGCCGCTGGGACAAGGCGTACTGGGGGGGGGGGATGGATAGAGCGATACTCTCCTGCAGAGTTTGATCGCTGATTTTAACCCTTTGAGTGCCAGAGGGGTACGCAACGCATTGCAAAGGGTTAAAGAAGATGTAGCACAACTTAATACAACCCCAAACTTACCTATGGTCAGAAAATCATAATGTTCCCTTTGTTCAAGAGATAACATCTTCAATAAGTACTAGACGTCATGTCCATGGACACGCCAGGTTAAGATTACCATAGGCAGGGGCGGAGTTTGTGTCCTGTGGTTCTGTTGCCAACTGTCATGTCCGCCTCTGTGGACATAACTGAAGATGTTATCTCTTGAACCAAAGCACAAAGGCTAAATTCACTGGGGCCTTTAGCATGTTCTGTCCATAGTTACATACCTCCCAAGGGTCCCTCTTTAGGAGATATTAGGGGTCCATACCTCCCAAGTGTCCCTCTTTAGGAGATAATAGGGGTCCATACCTCCCAAGTGTCCCCCCTTAGGAGATATTAGGGCCCATACCTCCCAGGTGTCCCTCTGTAGGAGATAGTAGGGGTCCATACCTCCCAAGTGTCCCCCCTTACGAGATATTAGTGCCCATACCTCACAGGTGTCCCTCTTTAGGATATATTAGGGTCCATACCTCCCAGGTGTCCCTCTTTAGGATATATTAGGGTCCATACCTCCCAAGTGTCCCTCCTTAGGAGATATTAGGGCCCATACCTCCCAGGTGTCCCTCTGTAGGAGATAGTAGGGGTGCATACCTCCCAAGTGTCCCCCCTTAGGAGATATTAGTGCCCATACCTCCCAGGTGTCCCTTTTTAGGAGATATTAGGGTACATACCTCCCAGGTGTCCCTCTTTAGGAGATATTAGGGGTTCATACCTCCCAAGTGTCCCTTTTTAGGTGATATTAGCATACCTCCCAACATTTCAAATTGCCAAAGAGGGACACTTGTGTTTCAGGGGGTGTTGTTGTGGGCGTGACTGGTGGGCGGGGCATTACCGAGAATTTTTAGGCTATTTCATGACCTATTGATACCTCCTTGTGTAACCTAATAAATTACTTATAACAAGACCAAACTTTTTAATTTACACAGACTAATCTAGAAACATATATACTGAAATGTATTCAAACATTAATGTGAGTTTTATTCCTGTAGAGCAATGTGTTACACTTATAAACACATGATACAGTCTGATCTCCTAAAAAGAGGGACATCAGGGTGGGAAAGAGGGACAGAGGGATTTGGGTCTAAAAGAGGGACTGTCTCTCCTAAAGAGGGACACTTGGGAGGTATGTATTAGGAGTCCATACCTCCCAAGCGTCCCTCTTTAGGTGATATTAGCGGTACATACCTCCCAATTGTCCCTCTTTAGGAGATATTAGGGGTCCATAACTCCCAAGTGTCCCTCTGTAGGAGGGACAGTCCCTCTTTGAGACCCAAATCCCTCTTTCCCACCTTGATGTCCCTCTGTTTAGGAGATCAGACTGTGTGGTGTGTATATAAGTGTATCACATTGCTCCACAGCAATAAGCAGTCATATTAATGTTTGTGTAAACTTCAGCATATGTGTTTAGTCTGTGTAAATAAAATACCTCTAAATCATTTATTCAGTTACACAAAGAGGTGTCAATAGTTCATGAAATAATCTAAACATTCTTGGTAATGCCCCACCCACCATCCACACCCTCTAAAACAATCGTGTCCCTCTTTGGACATTTGAAATGTTGGGAATATGTAGTAAAGTGAGTGGAGTTTTATAATTAGGAGGTATTACGTCTTTATTAACCCATTATGGGTTATATACTTAAAATAACTTAACACAGCAAACTGGATTTGTTAAAAAAACATAATTTATTTTAACCTTTTGGACGCTAGCAATGTCTCCAAAGCACCACAAAGCAATGCATTGGAGACATAGCTAGCAAAAGAGGGGTTAACAAGTATTCATTGAAGTGTCACAATAAGATATGAAAATAAAGTTAATGGTTTTTATATTGCGTGTAATAAGTCTTTTTGTAAAATTACTGTCTCTGTGAGAGGCTCTTTAAAAATGGCGGACGCTTCAAGTCGTCAAAATAGAGAAGAACATAGGCTTCTCTTCCTCTTCCAACCCACCACCCTATCTGCAGCTTTCATTTATTTCATTTATGTCACTGCTTAAGAGTTCTCCCACTCTTTCAGTATGTATCAGAAACATGCTTATTTCCTCAGGTCCCGCCCCCGAGGAGCTATGTACAAGCCAGCCCCTGAGGGGCTATGACAGATCCAGCCTTTAAAGAAACAGAAGATTTGCTTGCTACGTCCTCTGGTAAAGCTTAATAATGTTTTCCTTGTGCAGGCGGCTCCACAAATCTTTCTCCAGAAGAAAATCATGGTTAGCGTATAAAGTCATTTTCATCTTTGTCTTATCGTAATAATGATTAGAATAGCTTTGGTAATCATCTGTCATAAATCCGTAAGCGCTGACCTTCAAGATAAGGAAAAAAAGGAATTATTATACGGAGAGAGCTGTATGAAATAGGAGTTGTAGGAGCAGTTACAGAAAGAGTTAAAGGGATAGTAACACTTCAAATTTACTAATCCCCAACTTGTACAACTTACAAAAAGAAATTAAATGCCCCAAATCACATAGTCTCCCCCTCCCTCCCCTTTTCCTGACATCAGCGTCTAGCTGACTGCCGGGGAATTCGATCCTGGGGTCATCTGCAGCAGAGCAGAGATCGCGTTAATGCAGAAAAAATCTTTCACTGATATGGTCTTGTATGTGTGCTTGGTTACCAAGTTATTACAGCTCAAAGTTGAATTTTTTAGCTGCAATATCTCAGTGGCTTGAAATTGTAAAGTGGTGCTGTTGCTACACCATCCTATGGAGATTTATGGTCTATAGTCCAGAGCTGTCCATAGGATGGTGTAACAACAGCGCCACTGTACAATTTCAGGCCACTGTGATATTGCACCTAAAAAAAAAATCATCTTTGAGCTGTAATAACTTTTGAATAAAACACCTTTCAGCAGTGAGAGTACCCTTTTTTTACTCAGGGGGATAAACACTACAATATATATATTTTTACATATTAAGTATTACTATCCATTTAACCCTTTGCGTGCCAGGGGGCATGCAACGGCACTCGGGGTTAATGAAGAAGAAGAGGAAACAGGAGACACTAAGCATTTCTTCTCACCGTATCACACAGATGAAGTGCAGTAAGCAGCATCAGGGCCCCCGTACTCGGTCTGTATATCGACCAGTACTTTCTTTTCAATGTCTTTGATTTTAAAAACCTGGAAAATAATCATATGAGCATTACCAACACTGATCTGTAATGTGGGTTGTGATGCTACAACTAGTGTTATACTGTCTTGGTTTTGAGGGCAGCAGTAGAAATATCTATCTATCTATCTATCTATCTGTCTATCTATCTATCTATCTATCTATCTCATATCTATCTATCTATCTATCTATCTATCTATCTATCTATCTATCCATCCATCCATCCATCCATCCATCTATCCGTCCGTCCGTCCATTCTATCTATCTATCTATCTATCTATCTATCTATCTATCTATCTATCTCATATCTATCTATCTATCTATCTATCTATATGTCCATCTATCCATCCATCTATCTATCTATCTATCTATCTATCTATCTATCTATCTATCTATCTATCTGTCCGTCCGTCCGTCCTATCTATCTATCTATCTATCTATCTATCTATCTATCTCATATCTATCTATCTATCTATCTATCTATCTATCTATCTATCTATCTATCTTTCTATATGTCTATCTATCTATCTATCTATCTATCTATCTATCTATCTATCTGTCCGTCCGTCCATCCTATCTATCTATCTATCTATCTATCTATCTATCTATCTATCTATCTATCTCATAACTATCTATCTATCTATCTATCTATCTCATATCTATCTATCTATCTATCTATCTATCTATCTATCTATCTATATGTCCATCTATCTATCTATCTATCTATCTATCTATCTCATATCCATCTATCTATCTATCTATCTATCTGTCTGTCTGTCTGTCTGTCTATCTATCTATCTATCTATCTATCTATCTATATGTCCATCTATCTATCTATCTATCTATCTATCTATCTATCTATTTCCATCCATCTATCTATCTATCTATCTATATATATCTATCGTAACATAGTGGATGAGGCTGAAAAAAAGATATTCGTCCATCAAGTCCAGCCCATGTCAAATCACCCATGCTGATCCAGAGGAAGGCAAAAAAAAACCAAAAAAACCTAATTGAAGCCATTTCCAATTAAGCCCCAAGTGGGTAAAAAATTCCTTCCTGACTCCAAATGGCAGTCAGATATTTCCCTGCATCAACAATCTATCTGTGTTGAAGCCATCTGTCATAATTCTCAATATTGCTCTGTGCTACATAGGTAGCCATTACTTTTTTGAAAGCAGTTACAGTATCTGTAAGCACAACATCCCAAGGCAAATAATTCTATAGCATTACTGTCCTTACTGTAAAAAATCCCTGTCTTTGTCAAAAGTGCTTTTCCTCTAGTTTTAATGGATGACTTTCCTCAGCTTTTGCGTAAATAATTAATTGGATAGTTCTATATATTGACCTTGAATATATGTGTAAATGGTAACCATATCACTAGACGTCTCTTCTCTACTGTAAACAAACCCAGTCTGTCTTCTCCCTCCTTATAACTCAGATCCTCCAATCCCTTTATCAGTTTCTCCAGTTCAATAATGTCTTTTTTAAGAACTGGCACCCAAAACTGTATTCCATAATCTAGATGAGGCCTAACCTAGGATTTTTATAGAGGTAAGATAATATTAGCATCCTGTGCATCTTTTTATGCAGGATAGTATCCTAAGATAATATATTTATTATGAAGTGATACACACAAATAGCACCGACATTACTTACTCAGGTGGAGGTGGAAATTGAACTCATGACTTAAAGACACCAAAGTGCCGGTTCAATTCCCTTGTCAGTCACGTTGAAGTTTGTGTTAATAAATTTGGCCATATCCTAAATATCATTCTGGGGCAAACCAAATGCATGATAGGAAACATATAAACATCCCCATTCATTTAAAGGACCAGTAAACTTTTTTTATGAAAAAATATATATTGTAAGGATTTTCCTACTGAGTAAAATAAGGGTACTCCCACTGCCAAGAAAGCCATATTTCCAGAGTTATTATGGTTTAAACCCATGCTTTTTTTTACATTAGCAGTGCCCTCTAGTGGTCAAATTCTAATTAGATTTCCTGTTAGATTCTAATAGAGAGGAAAGTCAAGAAAGTCAGTGATGTACAGTTCTCCATAGAATGTGATAGAAACTGCCCTTCACTTCCTGTCAGTTAGAACTATCAGGAAGTAAACACAGTAAATTCACTTCCTGTCAGTTAGAACTGTCAGGAAGTAAACACAGTAAATTCACTTCCTGATTATTTAAACTGCTATAATTTTTGAATAAAACATCTAACAGCGATGGGAGTGACCTTGTTTTATTCAGCAGGAAATGCTCTATAAAATGTGTTTTCATAAAAAAAAGTTTACTGCTCCTTTAAAAGATACATCTAACCCATTAAATGCGAGGCAATGTGTCTGAGACCTCTTTAGCATTGAAGGGATTTAAAAAGTCAATTTTAAATAAAAGGAAATGTTTATTTGTCACTAATGTTTCTATTATTTGTACATTCTCATATAACATTAATTTGAAAATATAATTGTGATAACAGTTATAATGTTTAACCCCTTGGATTCTAAAAAAGCCTCCAACGCAATGCATTGGAGGAGATGCTAGCACCCAAGGGGTTAATAGCCCAATATTTCCATATATCAGCCCTACTAATACATAACTGAATTAACCCTTTGAGTGCCAGAGAGGTATCCAACATAGATACTTCTCTGGCACTACAAGGGTTAACCCCTTAAGGACCAATGATGTGCCAGGAAAGTCACGGCTGTCTTGTACTTAAGGACCAGTGTCAGTCCTTGCACGTCATAGAATTTAGGGGGTCCCCGCGTGGCTGCAGGCCGCTTGGGGACCCCTGAATCCAATGCTGAAAAAAAAAAATCTCCATGGCCCTTAACTGTCAGCCGCGTGGCAGGTACTTCAGGGGTTAAATAATATTAATGCTTTCTAATAATAAGCTTTCTACTTACCTTAATTTGGGTCCAAAATGTTAATGGCCACTATGAATCAGTTCACCATGGACTGGTTCCCGAAAAGGACACAGACATGATTCATTGTTACCAGACTCCTGGATCCCAAACTCCTCCTCTTTCTTCAATTTTTTTTTTTTTAAGGTGGATGGAGGACTCTAATGGAAACCAGATTTATGATAGCCAGCGTTTATTAGGAATTCATTTTGGAGAACCAATCCATGGAGAACTGATTGATAGGGGCCATTAGGATCGTCTGCCCAGATTAAGGAAAATGTTTAGGGAGGGTAGTATTAGCAGGTGATACTGTTCCTTTAAGAGTAAAAAAAATATTAAAAGTTCAGGGGTTTTGTGATTGTGTTTTCATCTTACCTGTTTTTCAGATACCTCATAAAGTCCGGATGAGCAACCAATAGCTTGTTTGGATCAAACGACTTCCCAAAATCATCCCGTGGGCGAAGTCTAAAATCAGAGAGAAGGAGAAAGTGAGAACATAGATCTTATAATAATTATTTTATTCAAAAGAACTAAAAGGAAGCTATGTCTTTCCCGATAAGAGAATCTTAACCCCATTAAGGTCCAGGGAGAAGAGCAAGGCATTCTAAGGGTTAAAAATCCCATTTACTACAAGGGCATGTTGGGAAATTTTATTTCTTTGAAAGTACCTTTAAAATCACCTATATATTGCTTTAGCCATTCTTTATTTTAACCAAAATAGATTTGGGGCTATTTAAATGTATAGAGTATGCTAATTAAGGTATGCCATACATGCAATTACATTGCCTCATTCACTTACACTGCTCAGCAATGCATTACCCACCTCCACTAGCACTGACTTCCTGTCTTATCCCTAAATTACCTCTCCACTCACTGACACTACTCAGCAATACATTGCCCACCTCCACTAGCACTGACTTTCTATCTTATCCCTAAATTACCTCCCCACTCACTGACACTGCTCAGCAATGCATTACCCACCTCCCCTAGCACTGACTTCCTGTCTTATCCCTAAATTACCTCTCCACTCACTGACACTGCTCAGCAATACATTGCCCACCTCCACTAGCACTGACTTTCTATCTTATCCCTAAATTACCTCCCCACTCACTGACACTGCTCAGCAATGCACTACCCACCTCCCCTAGCACTGACTTCCTGTCTTATCCCTACATTACCTCCCCACTCACTGACACTGCTCAGCAATACATTGCCCACCTCCACTAGCACTGACTTTCTGTCTTATCCCTAAATTACCTCTCCACTCACTGACACTGCTCAGCAATGCATTACCCACTTTCTCTAGCAGTGATTTTCTGTCTTATCCCTACATTACCTCCCCCACTCACTGACACTGCTTAGCGATGCATTACCCACCTCCCCTAGCACTGACTTCCTGTCTTATCCCTACATTACCTCCCCACTCACTGACACTGCTTAGCGATGCATTGCCCACCTCCCCTACAGCTGAATTTCTTTCTTATCCCTACATTACCTCCCCACTCACTGACACTGCTCAGCAATGCATTGCCCCCCTCCTCTACCACTGACTTCCTGTGTTCTCTCTATATTACCTCCCCCACTTAGGGTTGCCACTCAGCCGGTATTTTACCGGCAGGCCGGTATAAAATTGGCTTCTGTCCAATGTTAAGTCTATGGAGGGAATGCCAGGGCCGGTACTTTTTTGAAGAAAAGGTGGCAACCCTACCCCCACTTACTGACACTGGTATTGCATTGCCCAGCTTCCCTATCACTGAAAGGGTTGTGTCAGTGAGTGAGTGAGGTAATGTAGGGATAAGACAGGGATTGTAGTGCATACTAGCAGACACACACTGCCAGAGTAGGACTTTATCTATTAACGCCCCAGAGGTTCTGTCTGCCGAAATTAGCCGCACAGTCCCATACTTTCCTGGCATATAGGGTCAGTTTTTCTGGGCAAAACATTTTGGCCTTATACACAATGAAAAGTGGAGCAACCATCTTTACCACAGGGAACAAATAACATTTTTCTAAATTCTCGCTGATTTTGGAAGGGGGGAGCTGGCTGTGCCACTAGGAGAGGTGACGCTTGCAGTCCATGCCTCTTCCATATTGCACAATTTGTATTAACCGGTCATACGCAGGCTCCGTAATAGTTGCATTACCTCTGGAGTCCAGCAGGTGGGGACGGCGTGTGAGTGTGCTGGTTGGGCAAGAGTTCCACAGGGCTATAAAACTTGACACCCAGATCAGTGCAAGTTCATTGTTTTACTGCAGGATGGACCTAGATCCCGTTCAGATGCTGATATACTATTTATCTGATTGGATACAATAAAGACTAGCTGTTCAAGAAATTCAGCCCGTTTTAGATGTGGTTTCCTTTATGTACCCCAAGAACCCATGGAGCTGCTTTGCAGACTGGCCAAGCTTCTCCACAAGAGCACTGTCCTGGGATTGATGGCCTAGGGGGTACTGGATTGCTTGAGGGGGTAACAGATGGCCTTGGGGGTAATGGATGGTCTGGGGGTGGTAATGGCTGGCCTTGGGGGTAATGGATGGCCTTGGGGGATAAAATGTTCATCTCACCTTTTAGTGAATAGACCCCATAGTAAAATAAGAACAATGACACGTGTTAATGTAAATTTTAAGTGTTTTTTAGCCTGTTTTTCAACGCTCAGTTTGTTCATGAAATCATTTTAAATAATGAAAATTTAGCATATTTTTTTTTTTATCCGATTAATCGAAAAAATAATCGGCCAACTAATCGATTATCAAAATAATCTTTAGTTGCAGCCCTACCTGGGAAGTTCTAGAAATGCTGTCTACCTTGTTAGAGTTCCTCTGAATTGTACATTTTTGCATTTCTGTTCACCAATTCTTGTGAAAAATACACTTTTACCTGTATAACGTTCAGGTTTTTCTTCTCTAAATTCCACATGAGGGTCATAATTCATCGCTGCATACACTGATTTGGACAGTCCCTCAAGGCTGCCTGTGGTTTTGTCCTATTTCTTAGAACCTGTGAACCCCGGACCCAGTAATCTGAGTATTACATTGCAATATGAAGGCTTCTGGGCATTCACAAACATCTGCCGAGAAGAACTGGTCCTACCAGTAACATCCTAGGGCTTTGTCTAAAAGGACACTAAAAACGATCTGGAGTTATGCACACGTAAATACCATGTGCTCCATGCTGACCTCTGTAAAAAGTCTCTATTTAATTCTCTATAGACTAAAGTCTAGTGTAAAGGGATAGTAATACTTCGTTTTATCTTTATTTTATTTGTAGGCATTAAAAAAACATGAAGAACGATATAAGTCTTATCTCTCAAACCTTTATGGTTTAAGAGATATTCACCAGCAAAGTTTCCCCCCCCCCACCGTTCAGCCAGATCAGAAGGGAGGTGCCCAGGTAGATTGCAGGGAGGGACAATCTTCAATTAAGATAAGGGAAAAACCTAAAAAACTTGTCAAGGGGGGCAGGGCTTTCATTGTTCTCATAGGAAGAAGATTGTCCCCTGCTGTTATCTGTCCAGTCTATGGACTGGATTCCACATCTGAGAAGAGATGGCTTACACTAGGAAAAAGGGGCAGGAGGGGAAACTTTGCTTGTGAATATCTCTTAAACCATAAAGGTTTGAGAGATAAGACTTATATCATTCTTCATGTTTTTTTAATGCCTACAAAATAAAATAAAGTTAAAACGAAGTATTACTATCCCTTTAAAGTCTATCTGCTCCCTTGGGGCTCTCATTCCTGATTTTTTCAAGGGCTTGTATTTATTTTATTCTGTAGGCATTAAAAAAACATGAAGAACGATATAAGTCTTATCTCTCAAACCTTTATGGTTTAAGAGATATTCACAAGCAAAGTTTCCCCTCCCCGCCCCTTTTACCTAGTGTAAGCCATCTCTTCTCAGATGTGGAATCCAGTGCATAGACCAGACAGATAACAGAAGGGGACAATCTTCTTCCTATGAGAACAATGAATGCCCTGCCCCCCTTGACAGGTTTTTCAGGTTTTTCCCTTATCTTAATTGAAGATTGTCCCTCTCTGCAGTCTACCTAGGCACCTCCCTTCTGATCTGGCTGAACAGTGTTACATCAGTAAAAGGGAAGGAAGGGGGATACTTTATCATTGAATTACTCTTGTACTACAACTCTGACAGAATTGAAATAACACCCTCCAAAGTCTAAATACGATGATGATTAATTAGAGCTGCTTTTATTATGAAACATTACTATTCCTTTAAAGTTTATTTATTATTATTGGCATTAAAAAAATATTAAGAACTATGCAAGTGTTATCTCTCAAACCTTTTATGGTTTGAGACATAGTTTGAGAGATATTCAAAACTAAAGTTCCCCCCTTCGTGACGTTATCGCTCTAGCTGACAGATTTGGATATCGGTCCGTAGACCAGTTGGCGACTCTTTCAGCAGAGCCGAGGTCACGATCTTTAAAAAGAACTACTTCGCTGGAACTGTCTACAAAGTGGTTTGCAAGCACACTTTGTAGCAGAGCCGGATTACAGGCAAGGCGCACTAGGCGCCTGCCTAGGGCCCGGCCAAGTTGAGGGGGCCCACTGGAGACTGCTCCCCAGAAAGCCGACAGAGTAATTACCAAACCACTGCGGTACATCAGAGCCGGCCCTTACATGAGACAAAAGCAGCAAAAAGTTTACTCCCAAAAGCACATAGATTTTATTGTAAGGAGCCGGAGGCAGCCAAAATATAGTAATAGAGTGAGAAAGATTCTCACTCTATTCTTCCTTCCTTTCTCCCAACCGGGTGCTGCACTGTCTCAGTAATGAATGCAGAACAGGAGCAGAGGTCACCTGATGCTTCTGCTCTGCGGAAGACTGGGGGAGATATAATGATTCCCAGTGCCCAGCAGCCACGCTACGTCATGATCAGGGCCGGCGCCACCAATAGGTGAGGTAGGCGCCGGCCTAGGGCGCACATCTACTGGGGGCGCAGCAGCAGCAGCAGCATTGCCCCGCCAGAATGCCTGCCTCCCCCACTCACCAATTGGTGCCCAAGTCAGTGGCATAACGGGGGGAGACCAGAAAATGTTGGCCAGCCTAATACTTTGACGGTGACAGCAGCTAGGACCATGTCACAAGCAGCTACGCTGACACTTTGCATACTGGGTGTTTCTTCATTGGTCTGGATGCCACTTTTAAACTTGCACTGTCCTCAGAACAAATTTGAAAGTGGCGCCCAGAAAGATGAAGAAACTCCCAGCATGCATAATGTCTGTGTCGCCGCGTGTGACATGGTCCTGACTATGGGCAATGGGGGGAAAAGAGACAGCGTGGAGTGGAGACATCATGGAGGACTCAAGACACTGCAGGCCTTCAGGTCAGGAAGTCTTCACCAGTGATCTGCTCCCTTCCTCCTCACATAAAGAGGTAAGAGGGGGAAAATGAGGCAAGGGGGGGCATCAAGAGGTGTGAAAGAGGATCAATCAAGGTTAGAAGGAGGAGAAAGTCAAAAGGGTGGATGAAGTCAGAATGGGGGGGTCAAAAGGGGGGAGAGAGTCAAAGGGGGGAGAAGAGAGTCAAAAGGGGGGAGAGAGTCAAAAGGGGGGAGAAGAGAGTCAAAAGGGGGGGAGAGAGTCAAACACATTAACTAACAAAGTGTTACACATAGAGATAAGCACAAACACTGAAACACATACAGACAAGCATACACATTGACACACTTATACACATATAGAGAAACACACACACCGATATTGCTATAGAGACTCACACACACACACATACACATATAGGGAACACATGCAATGACACACTGATACACATACAGAGAAACACACGCTGACACATATAGAGAACACACAAATTGACAATTGCACTTGTACACATACAGGGAACACACATACATTGACACTTACACATGTATAGGGAATACACACACACTGATACTTATACACATACAGGGGGCGGAGCCAGGGGGTGGCAAATTGAGGTTTTGCCTAGGGTGGCAAAAATCCTTGCACCAGCCCTGGTCATGGTGCACTGGTGTGGGCTGCATAAAATCTGCAGATTTCAGAAACCAGCTAGGCATGTAGCTGGTAAACGGTGAGAGTGGTCTGCTGCCTTGCTGCCTGAGTGTGAGAAGAGACCCTCCGTGGCTGTTACTGCTGCCCAGCCTGCATTACTCTACGGGACCATAGAAGAGGTATTTGTAATAAGCATCCAAAATAAGTTTACAAGAAGAAAAAACTAAATAAAAAAATACATAATAATAAGACTTAACAGGATCATTTTTATAAAAACTGAATCAAAGTCAGGGTTTAAATATATGCATAATCCATATTTGAAAACCCTATCCCTGAACCAGTTTTGGCAACATTATCATGTAAAATGTGTTTTGTTCATAAAAAGGAAAAAAACATCTTGGCAATTGTTGGGCATTTATAAGAATCTAATTTCTGCCCTAACATTATGTCAGTGCAAAAATTAGATTCTCATGTTTGCCCAACCCTGGCCAAAATTTGTTTTTTTTTTTTAACCAACAAAAACATAAACTAACAAGATCATTTTATCAAAACTGATTCAAAGTCAGGGATGTGGTTTTAAAATATGCATTATGCACCATGTATTTAAACCATAACCATAACTTTGAACCAGATTTGATAAAATGATCCTGTTAAGCTTATGGTTTTTTTGGTAAAAAGGAAAAAAAGTGTGGCCAAGGTTGGGTAGTCATAATAACCTAATTTCAGCATTGAAATATACACCAAAACATTATACTGTATGTTGGTGTATATGTAGTACAGACATATTGTTTTTATGATTGCCCACCCCTGGCCATGCCAGTACATATCTAATTACTATTACACTAAAACTATACAAGTTAGTGCAACAGGACTTGGGTCATTTGCTGTATTTATTTAATAGGTATAATATGAAAGATTGTGTTACTGTCCCTTTAAGTTGTTGGTAATACCTCAAACCACAGGAACAAAGATCAGACCGAGAGGCTTGCAGGGGGCCCCAATTTGGGATCCTGCCTAGGGCCCTGTGGAGTCTTAATCCGGCTCTGCTTTGTAGACCTTTCCAATGAAGCAGTTCTTTTTAAAGGTCATGATCTCGGCTCTGCTGAAGAGCCGCCGGCCGGTCTGTGGACCAGAATCAAAGTCTGTCAGCTAGATGGCAGACTTGACTAAAACATCCAGGAGGAGGGAACTTTAGTTTTGAATATCTCTCAAACCATAAAGGTTTGAGAGATAAGACTTACATAATTCTTAATATTTTTTAATGGTTATAATAATAAATAAACTTTAAATTAGGTATTACTATTCCTTTAATAGGAGATGGACCTGGCAACTGCAACTAGATGCCCAGAACAGTTTTGTTTGTGTCTTATGGGAAGTATCACACATACAGACAATTGTCGCTAGTGGCAGTTTAAAGGGAAACTGTCCCTTAGATATAACAGATGACTACAATAGAATATATTTCATATAAATCATGTTAAAACAGGACGTAACTACAGGAGTACAGAGGGTGAAATTGTGATGGATCAACAGTTCCAGGAGTCAATAGGATTTAGCTGCATCACTGGGAAATGTATCAAGGTGCCAAAAATGTATTTTTGCACGGAACCAGCCAATGATTACGTACACCAATGAATGCCAACAAATATAAAATATACATTACTGTTCAAAAGTGTGGGGTCACTTAGAAATGTTTTTGTGTCTGTTATGGGAGCAGCTTGCGCGTATGGTACGTAAGAAGTGTCCATCAAGCCAATCCAAATTGTGGGAGGTGATTTAGGAAACATGGGGTGAAGTCTCTTCACATTACCTCAACACACTGACAACTAGAATGCCAAAGGTCTGCAAGGCTATAATTGCTGCGGTTCACTATCAAAATGTCTCCCTCAATTTGGCAACCAAAACAAGGGCACGTTACATATTTCGCCTGTTTGAAAATGGCAAAACACACAAGAATCGTGCCCACATGATGATGTCGCAGTATAATACTTGTGGTGCCCCATACTTGCATGTCGCCACACTTGTTACATCCTCACTTCACCACAGAAGACACATTGAAATTCCCAAAACACATCTTTATTTGAATGGGAATTTAAAGGGATAGTAACATGTAATATATAGTCACTTCTGTCTTGTAAGGTTTATTCTCCCGAGTGCAACAAGAGAACACCCACTTCTGAGAGGTATTTTATTCAAAAGCTATCGCAGTTCAAACTTGATTTTTTTTTTTTGGTTTGGTATCTCAAGGCCCTGAAATGTTAGTGGCGCTGTTATTATACATCCTACGGAGATTTATGGTCACCTGACCAGAGCTGTCTATAGGATGGTGTAGCAACAGCGCCACTGTACAATTTCAGGCCATTGAGATATTGCACCTAAAAAATTCAAATTTGTGCTACAATAACTTTTGAATAAAACACTTCTCACCAATGAGAGTACTCTTGTACTCAAGAGGATACACCCAACACTATATATATATATATATATATATATTTACATGTTACTGTTGCTTTAATTCCTTGTGTGATAAAAAGGTCTCCAGCACAATGCATCACATGGTAATCTTAACCCTTGGCCTATTGAAGACCAGATGGGCATGTAACGCATTGCTCTGCAGTTACTCATCCCTTTGGCCTTTGAAGGATTACGTAGGCTCATGTACTCGGCCTGTTTCAGTCTGACACATCTGTCAGCAACTGTCATGTCTGCCTCCATGGACCGGACCATGTTATCTCTAGCTCAAAGGCACAAGAACAAAATCCAAAGGGGGCCATTAGAATTTCCTGACCATAGAAAGGTAAGTTTGAATTATGACTGGGGGGGGTACTTCTCCTTTAAAAGTAGTGAGTGCCTTTCTGAATACCTCTCTGGCACTCAAAGGGTTAACAACCCTTTACATGCGCTACGTGTGCATATTTTGTAAAATCAGATTGCCTAGTCAATATTAAAAAAAAAGACAGTGAAACAATGTAGAAGAGCCGCCTCTGCAGCATACAGATCAAACAGTTCTGCAGGGAGATTGTAACATTCTGTGAATATCTCTGATGTCAGAGTACCCGACAGAAAAATACCACGAAAGGGATCCAAGCATCTCAATGTCAGAGACGTACAAAGTAAAAAAAACAGGTAAAGGTGAAAAATATATTTCTTTAACCCTCTGAGAGCCAAATGGGTGGCACCCTCTGGCACTCAAAGGTTTAAAGCGGAACTTTCATGCGCTATAAAGTTGCCCTGCAATAATTAAGCAGGTAGCGAGTAGCTTTATAATATATATTACCTCTCAAATATATCCGATTATAAAGAAATCCTTTATTTTAGGAGACTGACGGCCATGTTAGTGCAGTCTGTGCGCCTGCGCCGTCAGTCCCTTCCAGTTACCTTGTTGCACACTGCAATGCTTCTCACTGGAGACCGGGACTGACAGCGCAGGAGCGCAGACAAGATGGCTGCACTGATGCCTTGCTTCCGGTCTCCTACAATAAAGGATTTCTTTATAATTGGATACATTTGAGAGGTAATCCTATATAATAATTCGCTAGGATGTTTGTCAGAAGCCGTCACGTGCAGTAGAGACTGCCCGAACGCGCAGAATGCTGGGAGCACAGAATGTTGTGTTCAGCACAGAATTCTGGGAGCACGGAATGCTGGGAGCACGGAATGCTGGGAGCACGGAATGCTGGGAGCACGGAATGCTGGGAGTACTGTGCAGGGAGCACGGAATGCTGGGAGTTCTGTGCTGGGAGCATTCTGTGCTTTCGGGCAGTCTCTACAGTGCATGACTGCGTCGGCGGCAGGGCACAGAGCAGGACCGGCCTCTTAACCCTTTGAGTGCCAGAGGGGTATACAATGCATTGCCCATATACCCGGGCTTTTAAACTAGTAGCCTATATATAACATACTTTGCTAGAATGCGAAGTTCCTTGTGTGCGTAACATGCACGTGCGCAGTAGAGACTGGCTGAAGCACCTTGTTGTGCGAAACGCGTTAGATGTGAAAGTGGGTGTATACGCTATGTCTGTTTGCCAACATGTAGCCTGAAATAAATTGCTTTTATTATACTTTCTACTTCTGCATAAGAGTGCCATTCCATTTTCGGCTAAGTGTTTGAATCCCTACAAGAAGGAGACATTCTGGATGTCTATCGTGAATTGGCACCAGATTATACTGCGGGATGGTGAGATGATTTTGATTTATTCCTGATTTGAATAATGGTACCCTTGTTTTCCTACAAATGAACGCACCAGGCCTCCAGTCAGAGTGGCGGAGCGGGGCGCTCCGAACGGCCCACCGCCTGTCTTTGCCACGGCCGCTGGGGTGGCACTTTGGCCAGTGCACACGGGCCTTCAATCCTAGTAGATATTATAAAGTTAGTTGCTACCTGCTTAATTATTGCAGGGCGACTTTTTAGCGGATGCAAGTTCCACTTTAAGACGTTACACAGGGAAATCCAGGCCTGGCTAGAGGAGGTGTGTATATAATCAGACATTGTACAGCCCGCAGTGAGGGGGTTTTGGGACTCAGTTATACAGGTGACTAATTCCACAGGGAGAATTCTCCGCGGATAACAAGCCTTTTTACCTGTAACTCTCCAGGGTCCCTCGGCTGATTTCTTTGTCCTGCTGCAAGGCTTTTAACCACTCAAAATCCCTCCGTGCTTCCGTGAAAAGGATGTACTTTGTCTCCTGGAAACAAACAAAGGCAGCTATTATTACTTTCACTCCCTTCAATTGCCCCCATTAACTATGGATGAGAGCAGGTGACATTCCTAAACAAGGTGTCCGCTTAGGTATAGCCTATTGCCCATCCCAGGTGTGGCTTATAGCCATGGGCAACCTCTAAACCAACCATGCAGCTGTCAGAGAGAGAGAGAGACATAGTTTTTTTTTAATCCTTAGAGGGGTACATTGAACACCCCTCTTAAAGCAGACCTTTCATCAATATTAACCCCCCCCCCAAATCTTTATTAACATAGCGACACGCATATACATACTTTTATTTTGCTGAATAAGTCTGGCATTATTGAGAAATACAACTTGTTTGGTAGGCATCAGCAGCAGGGATCGTGTTGTAGACGCTCTGTGGCCTGCGCTGTCAGTCTCATCCAATACTTTAAGGTATAAAGGAACTCCACTAGCCAATCCTAGAGGAGACCAGGACGGACATCTTGCAGAAAAGGCATCTGTGAGTCTGCACTGTTGCCCGCTGATGCCTGCCGATCGAGTTGTATTTCTCAATAATGCCGGACTTATTCAGCATAATAAAAGTATGTATTATCGCTATGGTAATAAGGATTTGGGGGGAACATTAATTTTGATGAAAGTTCCGCTTTAATATGAAAAAAATATATATTGCAGGGTTTATCCAGCTGAATAAAACAAGGGCACACTCACTGTGGGGAGGTGCTTTATTCAGTAGTTATTACAGCTCAAACTATTATTTTGGGTGGAGTACCTCCATGTCCTGAAGTTTTAGGGTTGCGCTGTTTCTACAAAAGTATATGGACAGCTATAGTCTGTTGACAATAATTCTCTATAAGATGCTGTAGCAATAGTGCCCCTGTATAATTTCAGGCCATGGAGGTATACTGCACACAAAACACATTGGGCTGGAATAACTTTTGAATAAATCATCTCTCATCAGTGGGATTTCCCTTGTTTTACGGGATAAACTCTGCAATATATATAATTTTTCCATACCAAGTAAGTGTTACTATCCCATTAAAGTGTACCTATCATGTACCTATGATACTTTTAGTTTGTTTTAACCCTTTGAGTGCCAGAGGGGTACGCAACGCATTGCAAAGCAATGCATTGTGTACCCCTCTGGCACTCAAAGGGTTGAAGATGTTTAACTGTTTTTTTGCCCAAAAGCAATTTGCTGCACACCCCCTGCCACTCAAATGGTTAAAATCTGACTATATTTTATACTAGCACATTTTCTGTAAATTAAATTGTTTTTGAGAAATGAACCTTTATATTTTGTTGGCACAGTGTGGCCCTTTATGCTAATTCCTTACATTGTATGTAAATTAGAACCGCAGTGCTAGGATACACTCCCCCAGTGTGTGGGAATTTTAGCCAATAAAGGTATCACTTTTAATTTATTTGTCTCCTGCTTATCTACAGCTAACACAGTACCACTGCTTACATGTATTACAATGGAAGATACCACAATGTACAGCAGACAAATCAGAACCCCCTAACAGAACTAGTACAACTGAACAGTGACATCTTCTTCCTGACAGATAGCCAATAAAGGTATCACTTTCAAGTTTCTAGTCTCCTGCTATCACAGTGTACCTTGGCATCCGTGCTGCCAGTTACCCTCGTGCCGTTTCGCTGTTCTGTCTGGTGGTCACGGGTGCCGGAGCGAGTTTCTGTCTCTGAACGCGGCACTTGTTTATACGCATGCATTCATTTGACTAATTGGTTCCCGCCTCCGTTTGGGCCTATATGAACTTCCCTGGGTCTAAGGCGAGTTGCCCTTACGTGGTGTTCTTGCTATTGCTAGTTACATTTGCTTCTCGTTGTGACCCTGATTTGGCTTCCGTTCTCGCTCTGTGTATGACTCAGGCCTGTCTGACCATCCACACCGATTCTTACCAGTGGCTCTAGTTGTCTATCTCTCCGCGTATGACCCAGGCTTGTCTGATTATCCACTCTGGTTCTGAACTGTGGCTCTGACTGACTACTCGCTCCGTGAGTGACCCCGGCTTGTCTGACTATCCACTCCAGTTCTGAACTGTGGCTCTGGCTGACTACTCGTTCCGTGAGTGACCCCGGCTTGTCTGACCATCCACACCAGTTCTGAACTGTGGCTCTGGCTGACTACTCGCTCCGTGTATGACCCTGGCTTGTTTGACTACCACTCCGGTTCTGAACTGTGGCTCTGGCTGACTACTCGCTCCGTGTATGACCCTGGCTTGTTTGACTACCACTCCGGTTCTGAACTGTGGCTCTGGCTGATTACTCGCTCCGTGTATGACCCTGGCCTGTCTGATCATCCACACCGGTTCTGACCAGTGGCTCTAGTTGTCTATCGCTCGGTGTATGACCCAGACTTGACTGACTATCCACTCCGGTTCTGACCTGTGGCTCTGGCTGACTACTCTCTCTGTGTATGAACCCGGCTTGTCTGACTATTCACACTGGTTCTGAACTGTGGCTCTGACTGACTACTCGCTCCGTGTCTGACCCCGGCTTCTCTGACTATCCACTCCATTTCTGACCTGTGGCTCTGGCTGACTACTCCCTCTGTGTATGACCCCGGCTTGTCTGACTATCCACACTGGTTCTGAACTGTGGCTCTGACTGACTACTCGCTCCGTGTCTGACCCCGGCTTCTCTGACTATCCACTCCATTTCTGACCTGTGGCTCTGGCTGACTACTCCCTCTGTGTATGACCCCGGCTTGTCTGACTATCCACACTGGTTCTGAACTGTGGCTCCGGCTGACTACTCGCTCAGTGTGTGACCCCGGCTTGTCTGACTATCCACTCCATTTCTGACCTGTGGCTCTAGCTGACTACTCGCTCCTTGTTGACCCCAGTGTGTCTACTATCCACCCGGCTCTGAACTGCGGCTCTGGCTGTCTACTCACTCAGTGTATCCTAGACTTTGGGCTATTTGCTTAAGCAGTACTGTGGCCTGTGCTGTCCTCCTCTACGTTTGCCACTGTCTCCATTCTGTACCGCTCGGTAGCACTCCTATTCCGTTGGGCGCCTGATACCTATCCTGGGAGACAGAACTATAGACTTGTTCCCTGCTCCTCTCTGAGTAGTACAGGCCTCTGCTCAGTGTCAGCCTGGGTAGTGGACTAGGCCTGTCCATTACTATTCTGGGGCATTGCTGGGGTATTCTATTATTGTGTTTCTTAATAAAGGTGGTTTTACTATACATACCTGTGTCTGACCTTCATTTTGTACTGGTTACCGTGACACCTGCTTTTCTACGGCTAACACGGTACCACTGTTTACCTGTATTACAATGGAAGATACCACAATGTACCACACAAATTAAGCTAAAGAGGCCCCTGACTGAACTTGTACCGTCAACAGCCAATAAAGGTATCACTTTTACTTTACTAGTGTTCTGCTTTTTTTCTGCAGCCAACACGTTACCACATTTTTTCTAGGTTCAATCATATCACAGTGTGTATTAATGCTGGCCAAGAAAATAAACTAATTAACTGTTTATGTGCCACCCACAAATAAAGGATCATTTCTTAGAACTATTCATATTACAAACAAATGTCTAGCACAATATATGGGCACATTTTACATTTCTTTAAAGGGATAGTAATACTTAAAGGGATAGTAATACTTCGTTTTAACTTTATTTTATTTTGTAGGCATTAAAAAAACACGAAGAATGATATAAGTCTTATCTCTCAAACCTTTATGGTTTATGAGATATTCACAAGCAAAGT
>CM074727.1:18495418-18757918 GCA_037306005.1 Rhinophrynus dorsalis | reverse complement strand
TGCGGCTAGACACAGTGAACGGAATATGTGACGTTTTTTTTTTAAACTCTGCCCCCCAAAACAAAATATAACTGCTGCCCCCACACACAATAGTCCTAAAAAGGACTTTTGGGTCTTTTTGTTGTTGAAACACACTTTTCTTCTCCCTACACTGACTTTCCCTTCCTATCCTCATCTCTCCCTGGCTAAGACTGAGCCGAACTCGCTGGTCAGGTGCTATACAGCACCCGATCACGGGTTCTGGCCAGCCAATCAGTGTAATGCCAGCAGCCAACATGGCTGCTGGCATTACACTGATGTCAGAGCCTCCCCGCACGTTTATTGGCTGCACTGCAGCCGCGAAACGTGCGGGGAGGAGACCCGAACATGGCGGGCGAGCACATGCGGTACTCGTACGAGTACCGCCATGTGCCGAGCAGAGCGATGCTCGAGCCGAACCGAGCTTCGGCCGAGCATGCTCGCTCATCACTACTATCTATCTATCTCATATCTATCTATGTCTGTCTATCTATCTATCTATCTATCTATCTACCTATCTATCTCTCTCTCTCTCTCATATCTATCTATCTATCTATCTATCTCATATCTATCTATCTCATATCTATCTATCTATCTATCTATCTATCTATCTATATCATATTTATCTATCTATATAATATCTATCTATCTATCTATCTATATATCTATCTCATATCTATCTATCTATATCTAACAGTTTCTGGTTCGTTCTCCTCCTCACCCCAGGGTGTCAGGGCTGGAACTAGTTAATCACCAAGGGGCAGTACCCCCGGGCCACTCCTGTCAAAATCATTGCAGCGAGACCCACCGCCATCAGAGTTCCAGCAGTTCCCCAATGTGCACGGACTACCAACTCCTACACGTGATACCATGCAGCAGTCATTATTGTATATATGTAACTCATCCACCATGAGGATGATGAACTAATAGGGACATAACTGGGGATAATTAACTGAGGGAATATAGCAGCGTGTTGGAGACCTCTATAATGTGTATTTGTCTCTTATAGTGCAT
Organism: Rhinophrynus dorsalis; assembly: GCA_037306005.1. Classification (NCBI taxonomy): domain Eukaryota; kingdom Metazoa; phylum Chordata; class Amphibia; order Anura; family Rhinophrynidae; genus Rhinophrynus; species Rhinophrynus dorsalis. The sequence continues at coordinate 18,756,886 of CM074727.1, read as the reverse complement.
AATTGCTCATGTTCTTCCTCATACATTATCCACATTTTTTGGGGAAAGAATTGTAGGGACTCACCGAAACACGTAGTCATGGGAGTCGATTTCAGTGCCAAGCCGCGATGCATTCAGAATTCCCCCATTGCCCACCACAGCGCAGCTGACACAGCGAGGTGGCACCTCAGTGCTCTGGGATGAGAGAAGGATTTGCTGGTTGTTCAGGTCCGGGAGGGCAGAGACCACCTCCTGTACCACTGCAGTAAGGACAGGAATACAGGGAGGGTTTATGTGTAGCCATGGGAGGGGCCAGAGGGAGGGGGTCATGTGGAGCAATGAAAGGAGCTAAAGGGAGCGGTTATACAGAGCAATAGGAGGAGTTATATGGAGCAATAGGAGGAGTTATAGGGAGGGGTTATATGGAGTAATAGGAGGAGTTATAGGGAGGAGTTATATGGAGCAGTAGGAGGGGTTATAGGGAGGAGTTATATTGAGCAGTAGGAGGAGTTATAGGGTGGGGTTATTTGGATCAGTAGAAGGAGTTATAGGGAGGGGTTATATGGAGTAATAGGAGGAGTTATATGGAGCAATAGGAGGAGTTATAGGGAGGGTTTATATGGAGTAATAGGAGGAGTTATAGGGAGGAGTTATATGGAGCAGTAGGAGGGGTTATAGGGAGGAGTTATATTGAGCAGTAGGAGGAGTTATAGGGTGGGGTTATTCGGAGCAGTAGGAGGAGTTATAGGGAGGAGTTATATTGAGCGGTAGGTGGAGTTATAGGGTGGGGTTATTTGGAGCAGTAGGAGGAGTTATAGGGTGGGGTTATTTGGAGCGGTAGGTGGAGTTATAGGGTGGGGTTATTTGGAGCAGTAGGAGGAGTTATAGGGTGGGGTTATTTGGAGCAGTAGGAGGAGTTATAGGGAGGGGTTATATTGAGCAGTAGGAGGAGTTATAGGGGGAGTTATATGGAACAATAGGAGGAGTTAGAGGGGTGTGATGTAAATAGATGAAGTAATTGTGAGGTTGTATTATAGAAGAATCAGGAGGGATTTACTTACATGTGTAATTTAATTCCATCCAGCCATAAGGTGGAACGAAGTATCCAAGTCTGTTCCACTGCTGATCGCTGAAATGATGTTTATCCATAAAGATGGTAATCTGAGGCAGGAAAATGTCTTTCAGCCAAGACGAATTGTTAGCTTTGATTTTCACAGAGATCGGGCAGGTCTTGTAAAGAAGAGAACAGGCAAAGGTTACAGAAAAGAGCTATATGGAGCAATGTAAGTGTACATCCAACTGGATTATATGATGTAATAGGAGGAGTTATAGGGAGGGGTTATGTGCAGTGAATGGAGGAGTTATGTGGAGCAATAGGAGGCGTTATATGGAACAATAGGAGGAGTTATACGGAACAATAGGAGGAATTATAGGGAGGAGTTATATGGAACAGTAGGAGGAGTTATATGGAACAATAGGAGGAGTTATAGGGAGGAGTTATATGGAACAATAGGAGGAGTCATAAGGAGGGGTTATATGGAACAATAGGAGGAGTTATAGGGAGGAGTTATATGGAACAATAGGAGGAGTCATAAGGAGGGGTTATATGGAACAATAGGAGGAGTTATAGGGAGGAGTTATATAGAACAATAGGAGGAGTTATAGGGAGGAGTTATATGGAACAATAGGAGGAGTTATATGGAACAATAGGAGGAGTCATAAGGAGAGGTTATATGGAACAATAGGAGGAGTTATAGGGAGGAGTTATATGGAACAATAGGAAGAATTATAAGGAGGAGTTATATGGAACAATAGGAGGAGTTATAGGGATGAGTTATATGGAACAATAGGAAAGGTTATAGGGAGGGGTTATATGAAACAATAGGATAGGTCAGGGCTTAAAATATGAAGTCCTTTGCTACTAGCCAGACCTGAGAAGTCACTCGCCACTGCAAGCCATAACATACCCACCAGGGCTGAATTTCTACTCGCTATTGGCTAGTGGCGAGTGGAAATTTTGAGCCCTGGGATAGGTTATAGGGAGGAGTTACGTGGAACAATAGGATAGGTTATAGGGAGGGGTTATATGGAACAAAAGGGGGAGTTGTTATATGGACCAACAACAGAAGTGACAGGGAAGAGTTATATGAAGTCATAGGAAGATAATAGGGAGGAGTTATACGGATCAATAGGTGGAATTATGGGGGGATGTTACATGGCAAGAAATAAGCAGTTTGACTCAAAGGAGAAGTAGGACCTCTATGTAAGAGATTGATCCAACATAGAGTTGATTACCATGGTCAGCTATTGGCACAAACACTCACCGTCTGTGTAGACGAATCGTCCACAGAATATACGTCATCAAAACTCCACTGCGGCTCGGCTGTGAAATTGCTGGCCTGGAAATATTTCCTAGTGATGTGCCTGAGGAGGGCCGATGTGACAGTTTGACGTCTGGCGAATGCTTGAGGACTGATCTGCGTGGATGATAATTTGGAGATAAATCTACTGCTAGGTCTGGAATCTTTGGCTGTGGTCCTTTTCCGGACTGCAATACCCAAGGTTGTGGTTCGTTTAGGAGACACGAGAGTAGGAGTCGGATTTTCCAGTGTGTCTTTCCCACTGTGTTTTGTAGGTAGAATATATGACTCCAACCCGTTTATACTCTTCCTACCACCGGTTGTCTTAGTGGTGACTTGTTTCAAGGTTACTGTAGGAGTCTGAGCAGTGGGTTCAGCTTGCGGGTTTTTGGGAGCTCCTTCACTGCTTGAAGGAGTCAGTTCTGTAACCCTGAAATGTGAGAGTTTGGGTTCCTCTCCATGTGTCAAGGAGATGTCTGCCTCATTTGGCCTCTGTATCTCGGGTTCTCTGGTCAGTACGTTTACAAAATCTGCACCTTCCACTTGTCTGGCCACAAAGAAACACAAAGAAACATTAGTGGCAGCTCTTAAAGGGATAGTAATACTTCGTTTCATCTTTATTTTATTGTGTAGGCATTAAAAAAACATGAAGAACGATATAAGTCTTATCTCTCAAACTTTTATGGTTTGAGAGATATTCACAAGCAAAGTTTCCCCTTCCGCCCCTTTTACCTAGTGTAAGCCATCTCTTCTCAGATGTGGAATCCAGTCCATAGACCAGACAGATAACAGAAGCGGACAATCTTCTTTCTATGAGAACAATGAAAGCCCTCCCCCTTGACGAGTTTTTCAGGTTTTTCCCTCATCTTAATTAAAGATTGTCCCTCTCTGCAGTCTACCTGGGCACCTCCCTTCTGATCTGGCTGAGCAGTGTTACATCAGTAAAAGGGGCGGGAGGGGATACTTTATCATTGAATTACTCTTGAACTACAACTCTGACAGAATTGAAATAACACTCTCCAAAGTCCAAATACTATGATGATTAATTAGAGCCGCATTTATTATGAAACATTACTATCCCTTTAAAAGATTAATTTTGTTGGACATTTCAACCTTTTAGATGCAATGCGTTAGATACTTCCAAGCGGTTCACCCTTTGAGTGCCGGGGGAAGGGGTATCCAATTCATTGCCTTGCGTTAGATACCCATCCAGCAATCAAAGTGTTTAAAGGAACTCTAATAATGGAAAAAATGGACTGGCGAATTTTTAACTTTATATCCCCTGTATTTCATAATAGCAACTGTACAAATGATCTGTTTGTTTTCTGAGGCCTAAAATGTAGTCTGACATATGATCTGAAGGAGCAGATATTTAGTCTCTTCTCTCCTCTCTTCCTTTGTGTATCTCTTTTCTCTCCTCCTTTATCTCTGTTTCATTCTCTCTCTCTCTCTCTCCTTTCATTCCAATCCCCCCGTTTTGCTTGTTCCTTCCTCACCTGTCTCTCTCCCCGTCTTTCCCTTTCCTTTCTTCTCTCTCTCCCTTTTTCTCTCTCCCCCTCTCTCTTTCACTCCCCCTCTCTCTCTCATTTTCTCTCTCCCCTTCTCTCTCTCTTTCTCTCCCCCTCTCTCTCCCTCTCTCTCCCCTTCTCTCTCTCTTTCTCTCCCCCCTTTCTCCCCTTCTCTCTCTCTTTCTCTCCCCCTCTCTCTCCCTTCTCTCTCTCTCATTTTTATCCACATTTATAAAATCACATATCCTCCTGCCTTTTGAGTCCATACATTACTAGGCTGATTCATAAATATTAACCCCTTAAGATGCTAAATCTGTCTCCAACACATTGTGAAGCATCCAAGGTGTAAGAATTCAAAGTAACATTGTTCAATGCACAGAGACTAAAATCATAAAAAATAATAATAAAGTGTCAGGTAAACAAGCCTGTACTTCCCTGTCACTCTTCCCCAGACTTCCCTGCACAACAATTTTCCCCCAGGGGGTTATGGCAGCTCAAAGGAAAAACAACAGCTGGATAGTCTCAGACTAGAGCAGAGCAACCTGTGGCCCTCCAGTTGTTGAGGACTACAGTTCCCAACATTCCATTTGGCTGGTCAGCAATGATAAGAATTGCAGTCTTCAACAGCTGCAGGGCCTCTGGTTGCCCATCCCTGTTCTAGAGTAAGATCCAGAAAGGCAGGGTTGTCAGAGAGTTATGTCAGCTCTGCAGGGAATTTACAAGCAGCGTATCTGATTCTGATCCATGGAACTAGAGAGTTGGCAGGCACAGAGTCAGCTGGCATGGCGTTGGCACACCAGATGACTGCACCGATCCACTTACATTGCTATTCTGAGGTCTTTACATTTCCCTGGCTAATGGCTGTGCGTGAACATATGACTCTTCAGACTTTTAACCCTTTAAATACTAGTGATATCTCCAACACATTATTTTGCAATGCGTTGCATACTTCTCAGGCACGCAAAGGGTTTAAGGAACATTAGCACCTCCTGATAACCCCCAATCAAGGTCATAATAACTATGGAAGGTATGGGGGAAGGGGTGCAGTTGTGACAGGGCCAAGCATCCAAGGGGCCTATTGACTCTGCTCTGTCCTTACCCCCATTACAATAAGACCAGCTTCCTGTCTTTCCTGGTGACATCATCACACGCAGACACTGCCAGACAGTGAGGTAAGAATAGATCCGGAGAGCCCCTCCCTTTTCTTCATTAACGCTTTAGGAACCAAGGAGGCTTCCAGTGAACATCTGTTCAGCAATGTGATTGTCTGGGAATTGAGTGTGTGAGAGAGGATGTGTGTGTGTATGCACGTGTGTGTGAGAGAGATTATATGTGTATATGTATAGGATTGTGTGTATGTATGTATGGGGTAGTGTGTATGTGTAGGATAGTGTGTGTGTGTGTGTGTGTGTAGGATAGTGTGTGTGCTTGTGTGAGTGTGTGTGTGTATGGGATAGTATTTATGTGTGTATGTGTATGTATGGGATAGTGTGTATGTATAGGATAGTGTGTGTGTGTATGTATGTATGGGATAGTGTGTGTGTATAGGATAGTGTGTGTGTGTGTGTATGTATGTATGGGATAGTGTGTGTGTATAGGATAGTGTGTGTGTGTGTGTATGTATGTATGTATGTATGGGATAGTGTGTGTGTATGTGTGTGTATGTGTATGTATGGGATAGTGTGTGTGTATGTGTATGTATGTATGTATGGGATAGTGTGTATGTATAGGATAGTGTGTGTGTGTGTGTGTATGTATGGGATAGTGTGTATGTATAGGATAGTGTGTGTGTGTGTGTGTGTGTGTGTGTGTGTGTGTGTGTGTGTGTATGTATGTATGGGATAGTGTGTGTGTGTATAGGATAGTGTGTGTGTGTGTGTGTATGTATGTATGTATGAGATAGTGTGTGTGTATAGGATAGTGTGTGTGTGTGTGTGTGTGTGTGTGTGTATGTATGGGATAGTGTGTGTGTATAGGATAGTGTGTGTGTGTGTGTGTGTGTGTGTATGTATGTGTATGGGATAGTGTGTGTGTATGTGTATGTATGTATTGGATAGTGTGTATGTATAGGATAGTGTGTGTGTGTGTGTATGTATAGGATAGTGTGTGTGTGTGTGTGTGTGTGTGTGTGTATGTATGTATGGGATAGTGTGTGTGTATAGGATAGTGTGTGTGTGTGTATGTATGTATGTATTGGATAGTGTGTGTGTATAGGATAGTGTGTGTGTGTGTGTGTGTGTGTGTGTGTGTGTATGTATGTATGGGATAGTGTGTGTGTATGTGTGTGTATGTGTATGTATGGGATAGTGTGTGTGTATGTGTATGTATGTATGTATGTATGGGATAGTGTGTATGTATAGGATAGTGTGTGTGTGTGTGTGTGTGTGTGTGTGTGTGTATGGGATAGTGTGTATGTATAGGATAGTGTGTGTGTGTGTGTGTGTGTGTGTGTGTGTGTATGTATGTATGGGATAGTGTGTGTGTATAGGATAGTGTGTGTGTGTGTGTGTATGTATGTATGGGTTAGTGTGTGTGTATAGGATAGTGTGTGTGTGTGTGTGTGTGTGTGTGTGTGTGTGTGTGTGTGTGTATGTATGGGATAGTGTGTGTGTATAGGATAGTGTGTGTGTGTGTGTGTATGTATGTATGTATGGGATAGTGTGTGTGTATAGGATAGTGTGTGTGTGTGTGTGTGTGTATGTATGTATGGGATAGTGTGTGTGTATGTGTGTATGTATGTATGGGATAGTGTGTGTGTATGTGTGTGTATGTGTATGTATGGGATAGTGTGTGTGTATGTGTATGTATGGGATAGTGTGTATGTATAGGATAGTGTGTGTGTGTGTATGTATGTATGGGATAGTGTGTGTGTATAGGATAGTGTGTGTGTATGTATAGGATAGTGTGTATGTATGGGATAGTGTGTGTGTATGTGTATGTATGGGATAGTGTATGTGTATGTATGTATGGGATAGTGTGTGTGTATGTGTGTACGTGTGTGTATGTATGGGATAGTGTGTGTATGTGTGTGTATGTATGGGATAGTGTGTGTATGTGTGTGTACGTGTGTGTATGTATGGGATAGTGTGTGTATGTGTGTGTATGTATGGGATAGTGTGTATGTGTAGGATAGTGTGTGTGTGTGTTTGGTTGGGATTCTGTGTGTTCTTTCTATCTCTCTTTCCCTCCTCCCTCCCTCTCTGTCTCATGTCTCTATAATGAAGACGGTAGAAGAGATAATCCCCATGGAGCGGACATGTAGTTGGCAGACGTCAGTGTGAGACTCCCCACCTGGAGCTCTGAGCTCAGTCCATCTATATATATATCTGCCGGCTGTCACTGGTTTACAGGGAGTCTTGGTTCTGGCTCCATCCCTAGTACTGGCTCCCTGTCCCTGGATCCTGCTGTCCTTAGTACTTGGTCCCTGTCCCTGGATCCTGCTGTCCTTAGTACTTGGTCCCTGTCCCTGGATCCTGCTGTCCTTAGTACTTGGTCCCTGTCCCTGGATCCTGCTGTCCTTGGTACTTGGTCCCTGTCCCTGGTTCTGGCTCCCTGTCACTGGATCCTGCTGTCATTGGTACATGCTCCCTGTCACTGGATCCTGCTGTCATTGGTACATGCTCCCTGTCACTTGATCCTTCTGTCCCTGGTACATGCTCCCTGTCCCTGGTACTTGCTCTCTGTCCCTGGCTTTGGGTCCCTGTCCCTGGTTCCTGCTGTACCTTGTTCTGGCTCCTTGTCCCTGGATCCTGCTATCACTAGTACATGCTCCCTGTCACTGGATCCTGCTGTCCCTGGTACTTACTTCCTGTCTCTGGATCCTGCTGTCCCTGGTACTTACTTCCTGTCTCTGGATCCTGCTGTCCCTGGTACTTACTTCCTGTCACTGGATCCTGCTGTCCCTGGTACTTACTTCCTGTCTCTGGATCCTGCTGTCCCTGGTACTTACTTCCTGTCACTGGATCCTGCTGTCCCTGGTACTTACTTCCTGTCCCTGGATCCTGCTGTCCCCAGAAATTGCTCCCCGCCCCTGGTACTTGCTCCCTGCCCCTGGTACTTGCTCCCTGCCCCTGGTTCTGGCTTCCTGTCCCCGTTCTTCCTGGTACTTGCTCCCTGCCTCTGGATCCTGGTATCCCCGGTTCTACCCACCTGTCATTAAAAGTTTTATAGGTCATAAGCTTCCTCACAAGTTAATGTTGCTTATTTATATCATATACGTAGCTTGTAGGCATTGGTAATGTTGATTTTGCTGTACAAGTGCAGTTTTAAGTCTGTTGTGCAAGGTTTTCTGTTGACATCACAGTATGAGGTACCCAATAGCATACCTCCCAAGTGTCCCTCTTTAGGAGGGACAGACCCTCTCTTAGACCCAAATCCCTCTGTCCCTCTTTCCCACCCTGGTGTCCCTCTTTTTAAGAGATCAGATTGTGTTGTGTGTATATAAGTGTATCACATTGCTCTACAGCAATATTATTGTTTGTTTAACCCCTTAACGACAGGGGAATCCGGAAGCGGAAGTGAGTTAACGACCACGGAGTTATTTTTTTTTATTGCTCCGTTGCGTTCCGGACTCCCCGAACGGCGTGCAGCCACGGGGGGAGCCCGGAACTCGATGACGATCATAGTACGTCATCGGTCGTTAAGTCAAATCGACCCTTGACGTACTATGACCGTCAAGGGTCGTTAAGGGGTTAAACATCAGTATATTTGTTTATAAATTAGCCTATGAAAATAAAATACATTTGTCTTGTTATAAGTCATTCATTAGGTTACACAAGGAGGTGTCAATAGGTCATAAAATAGCCTAAAAATTCTCTGTATTGTCCCGCCCACCGGCCACACCTCAGCCACACCCCCTACAACACAAGCGTCCCTCTTTGGCAATTGGAAATGTTGGGAGGTATGCATTAGACATGCTCTGTAATGTGATTGCTCAGGGGAAAAGTGCCCTGGAAACGTTTTCCTAAAATTGGCAACTATGTCTGTGCTCGCTTCTATCTCCCTTCCCAAGTGTCCCATTATGTATTGTAATTAAAGGTCACGACTGTATTAGATTCAACAATAACTCAACTGACCAGCCTGATTACCCTAAAGCTACCGTATTAACCCTTTGGGTTCCGCGGAGTTTGTAGCAATGTGTTGGCTATGCCTCTGGCACTCAAAGGGTTAAACCGCACCCTCCCCAGCAAAAACAGAACAATCGCCGCACAATCTGACCGCACTCATCTCAATGTAGAATACGCGCTCCGTGCTTCCAGTATGTAAAGGTCCTGCTGCCCTCTTCTGGCCTCAAACTGTAAGTGCAGCAGATGCAGAGATGCTTACGGATATAAAATAGAGGTACACAGGTTGAAGAATGTTGAAGGACAAGGAATGGATTTTAATGGTCGCATTATCCTATATAAAACATTAATGTTTTTATTATTAGTCTCCTGAAACAAATAAGTCACTGTACTCTTATGGAAGAACAGCAATTCTGGGAAAAACCATCTACATTGTAAGAAAACATTGCCATGGATTTAACCCTTTGAGTGCCACTCAAAGTGTTAAATGGAGATTTTAAATCCTTGCGTGCTAGAGAGATCAATGTGGTGGGGACCTCTCTAGCATTCAAGGAGTTAAAAGTCTTAATTCAATATACATTAGAACTCTTTGGATTTGCCCCGGAGACTCTGGTTTGCAGACTGAATAACTTGGTCTGAGGACAATTTGGTGAATTCAGCTATAACCAAACCTAACAAGTGTCCTTTTTATGTGGTAGTAGGGCTTCATACCTCTCAAGTGTCCCTCTTTAGGAGACATTAGGGGTCTATACCTCCCAAGTGTCCCTCTTTAGGAGACATTAGGGGTCTATACCTCCCAAGTGTCCCTCTTTAGGAGACATTAGGGGTCCGTACCTCCCAGGTGTCCCTCTTCATGAGATATTAGGGGTCCGTACCTTCCAAGTGTCCCTCTTTTTGAAATATTAGGGGTCCATACCTCCCAGGTGTCCCCCTTTAGGAGATATTAGGGTTCTGTACCTTCCAAGTGTCCCTCTTTAGTATATATTATGGGTCCATACCACCCAAGTGTCCCTCTTTAGGAGATATTAGGACTCCATACCTCTTAAGTGTCCCTCTTTAGGAGATATTAGGGGTCTGTACCTCTCAAGTGTCCCTCTTTAGGAGACATTAGGGGTCTATACCTCCCAAGTGTCCCTCTTTAGGAGACATTAGGGGTCTATCCCTCCAAAATGTCCCTCTTTAGGAGATATTAGGGCTCCATACCTCCCAGGTGTCCCTCTTCATGAGATATTAGGGGTCCGTACCTTCCAAGTGTCCCTCTTTTTGAGATATTAGGGGTCTGTACCTCCCAGGTGTCCCCCTTTAGGAGATATTAGGGGTCTGTACCTTCCAAGTGTCCCACTTTAGTATATATTATGGGTCCATACCTCCCAAGTGTCCCTCTTTAGGAGATATTAGGACTCCATACCTCTTAAGTGTCCCTCTTTAGGAGATATTAGGGATCTGTACCTCCCAAGTGTCCCTCTTTAGGAGATATTAGGGATCCATACCTCCCAAGTATCCCTTTTTAGGAGATATTAGGACTCCATACCTCCCAAGTGTCCCTCTTTAGGAAATATTAGGGCTCCATACCTCCCAAATGTACCTCTTTAGGAGACATTAGGGCTCCATACCTCCCAAGTGTCACTCTTTAGGAGATATTGGGGGTCAGTACCTTCCAAGTCACACCCCTAGAAACACCCCCTAAACACAAGTGTCCCTCTTTGGTAAGGTTGCCACCTTTTCTTCAAAAAAATACTGGCCATGGCATTCCCTCCATAGACTTAACATTAGACAGAAGCCAATTTTTTACCGGCCTGCCGGTAAAATACCGGCTGGGTGGCAACCCTACTCTTTGGTCATTTGAAATGTTGGGAGATATTTATAACCCCACCCACTTTCTAGTTTGTTCCACCCACTCCCTCCCCTATTCTACACACTTTTCCACCCACTTTATGGCAAACCCTTCCTTTCAACCAGTCAGCCACACCACCTGATTTAGCTCCACCTACAATATAATGCAAAACGCATCATTTGGACACTCCCAGCCTCAGCAAGGCATGAAGACTGAATATCTTACAAAGTACGTAAATGAAAAAAAAATCAAACACCTTTCCTAATACTATTTTCATAGCTAAGCATATGGGGAAACGTTTTTTAGAGGTGAAAGTTCCCCTTTAAGCAAACAGTAATATGAGTTTTAATGCTGTAGAGCAAAATTATACACTTATATACACACCACACAGTCTGATTCCCTAAAAAGAAGGAAACCAGGTTGGGAAAGAGGGACAGGGGGATTTTGGTCAAAAAGAGTGACTGTCCCTCCTAAAGATGGACACTTAGGAGGTATGAGTTCACTATTGTTTACAACTCTCCCGAACTCACCCACAAAGCAAATAAAATCAATTCCGCCTTTTCAAATAATGCTAAAATACAGAGTGAAAGATTGAGGGCTGAAACAATACGGCAGATATAGAAATGCAAAGTTATGTAATTCTTAGGCAAACTAACTTCACAAGAGGAGAGACGTAAAAATGTCATCACTGTATAGTAATCCGTAGTCTGATTATCTCTGTTCCACCCAGTAACAATAACATGTTAAAGGAGCAGTAAACTTTTCTTTATGAAAACACATATTTTATAGAGCATTTCCTGCTGAATAAAACAAGACCACTCCTATCGCTGTCAGAGGTTTTATTCAAAATTTATAACAGTTTAAATAATCAGGAAGTGAATTTACTGTGTTTACTTCCTGGTAGTTCTAACTGACAGGAAGTGCGTTTACTGTGTTTACTTCCTGATAGGTCTAACTGACAGGAAGTGACAGGAAGTTTCTATCACATTCTATGGAGAACTGTATGTCTCTGACTTTTCTGACTTTCCCCTCCATTAGAATCTAACAGGAAATCTAATTAGAATTTGACCACTAGAGGGCACTGCTAATGTAAAAAAAAAAAAAAGGGGTTTAAAGGGATAGTAACGCTTCGTTTTAACTTTATTTTATTTTGTAGGCATTAAAAAAACATGAAGAATGATATAAGTCTTATCTCTCAAACCTTTATGGTTTATGAGATATTCACAAGCAAAGTTCCCCTCCCGCCCCTTTTTCCTAGTGTAAGCCATCTCTTCTCAGATGTGAATCTGGTTGTAAGACCAGACAGATAACAGAAGGGGAAAATTTTCTTTGTATGAAAACAATGAAAGCCCTTCCCCCCTTGACAAGTTTTTCAGCTTTTTCCCTTATCTTAATTGAAGATTGTCCCTCTCTGCAGTCTACCTGGGCACCTCCCTTCTGATATGGTTGAACAGGGGGGGATACTTTGTTTGTGAATATCTCTTAAACCATAAAGGTTTGAGAGATAAGACTTATATCATTCTTCATGTTTTTTTAATGCCTACAAAATAAAATAAAGTTAAAACAAAGTATTACTATCCCTTTAAACTGTAATAATTCTGGAAATATAAATCTCTTGGCAGTGGGAGTACCCTTATTTTACTCAATTGAAAATCCCTACAATATGTATTTTTTCATAAAAAAGTTTACTGCTCCTTTAAATGCAATCATCTCTGTTCAGTATTTTAAAATGAAGATATGATACTTCACACACAGGCATACCTCCCAACATTTCACATTGCCAAAGAGGGACACTTGTGTTTTAGGGGGTGTTGCTGGGGGCATGGCTGGTGGGCGGGACATTACCGAGAATTTTTAGGCTATTTCATGACCTATGGACACCTCCTTGTGTAACCTAATAATTGACTTATAACAAGATCATAGTATTTTATTTACACAGACTAATTTATAAACACATATACTGACATTTAAACAAGCATCAATGTGAGTTTTATTGCTGTAGAGCAATGTGATACACTTATATACGCCACACTGTCTGATGTCCTAAACACAGGGACATCAGGGTGGGAAAGAGGGACATAGGGATTTGGGTCTAAAAGAGGGATTGTCCCTCCTAAAAAGGGACACTTGGGAAGTATGCACAGGGTTAGACAGAGAACATGTATATATTTATGTATATGGAACCACACATTGTACGCAGCGGATTACAACAGTAGTATGGAGACGTCATATCACCGGAGAAGTGATCTCCACGTTAGTGCATATCCCCCCAACGTAATGACATAGGCCATGATGTTCAAGTTCAGTTCTCAAGGGCAACCAACAGGCCAGGATGTAAGGATTTCCCTGATTAATCAGAGGTGAGATAATCAGTGATCATTCATTGTGACTGACTCACCTGTGCTTAATCAGGGAAATCCTTACATCCTGGCCTGTTGGTGGCGCTTGAGAACTGAACTTAGACGGCCCTGACGTAGGCAACGGGTGAGAAAAAAGGATTGGGGAGGGACAGAAAACAGAGCAAAGGGATGCGTGACAAGGAGAGAGGAGAAAACGTCACAAACGTTAACATCACAAATGCTTTGTAAAAACATAAAAAGCAAAACTACAAAACAAATCTAAATCAAACAAGGAAGGAGATTGGAACGGTCTTAAGTCAACCTCTTGTGATGGGAAAATAACAATGTTACCAGTTCATACACCTTTGTGTTTGCAGGAAAATGTGAGGGGAAGGTGTATATGTGTGTGTGGTGTGTGTGTGCGCACTTGTGTGTGTGTTGGGGGGGGGTTAGGGTTATATGAAATCACCAAGATGTCTACACTCATCCAGCAAATCAAGCTTCAAAAAATATTTCATACAGTGTGTTTGAATAAACTCCTGCTATTAAACAGAAAAGAAAGAAAACAAGGGTGCTCCCTAGTGCAATAAATCTTTGCAAGTAAAGGACTTCCACCAGTACACCACCGTACTCACATATACATACCTCCCAAGTGTCCCTCTTTAGGAGGGACAGTCCCTCTTTTAGACCCAAATCCCTCTGTCCCTCTTTCCCATCTTGATGTCCCTCTTTTTAGGAAATCGGATTGTGTGGTGTGTATAGAAGTGTATCACATTGCTCTACAGCAATAAAACTCACATTATTGTTTGTTTAAATGTCAGTATATGTGTTTATAAATGAGTCTGTGTAAATAAAATATTTTGGTCTTGTTATAAGTCATTTATTAGGTTACACAAGGAGCTTTCAATAGGTCATGAAATAGCCTAAAAATTCTCAGTAATGCCCCGCCCAACAGCCACGCCCCCAGCAACACCCCCTAAAACACAAGTGTCCCTCTTTGGCAATTTGAAATGTTGGGAGGTACGCATATATACAACCACTTAGTAGTGGTCAGCGTAGATAAATGGGGGAATCAGACTGCCCTCAGTCAATCAAATGGATGGTGAAATGTCGCTTCTTCTAAAGGATACCCAGAATCACTCGCTGGAATCCCTCAAAAACAGAAAAACGCACACAGGGAGAGCGCAAAAAACACCAACCCCAGCTTCAGATACTAACTCCACTGTATATATGATCATAGGTAGAGATACTCACAATCGTAGTGTATTATAGCTGATCAATAACAATCAGCCAAAGCAAATGGGGTAATTTCAGACTGCCCCGATTCAGTCACATCTCCCAGGAAAAAAAACTTGAGCAAATTCTTCAAAACGTAAATTTAATACAAAAACATTATAAATAAAATCAATGTCAGTATTAAAAAGCGCCTGCTATTAAAGTAGGCTGACCAGACCTCAACTTTAACCAGGGACGCATAGGAGAAATGCATACTGCAGGACTGCATTGATTTCAGTGAAGTACTGCAAAATGGCTATTTCCTATGTGTCCCCCGTTAAAGGTGAGAGCTGGTCAGCCTATATTAAAGGGATAGTAATGTCCCATAAAAATTGCTTAGAGCTTTGTACAGGTTAAAAAAATAAACAATATGACACAAATCCTATCTATCAAATTACTATGGTTTGAGAGATATCCTCCGTTAAAATTACCCCCCCCCCCGCCCATCTCCTGATGTCCTCTGTAAGCTGACAGCAGGAGTTCCTGGTCCGGGGACCAACAAGCAGCTCTTCAGCAGAGCAGCAATAGCACAATTTAAATAGAAATACTTCTTTGGAACGGTCTACAAACTGTGCCTGGTTTTCAAGCACACTTTTTAGACCGTTCCAAAGAAGTAATTCTTTTTAAATCGTGGTACTGCGGCTCTGCTGAAGAGCCTCCTTGTGTCGGCTGTCACAGATCTCCTTCTGTCAGCTTTACAGCTGACATCAAGGAGAAGGAAACTTTAGCGGAGGATATGTCTCAAACCATAGCGGTTTGAGAGATAGGATTTGTGTCATATTGTTTATTTTTTAACTGCTACAAAACTCTAAGCATTTTTTATGGGATATTACTGTCCCTTTAATAGCAGGTGTTTATTCAAACACACTGGACCAGGCCTTTTTGACACTAGGGGACCAGAGCAATTTTGGCATTTTTAGTATTCTTTTGTTCAACCATATTTTATCTCTAATTCCTTTAGTTCAACCACAAAAAAAATTATATTTCATTTTCTTAAGCCTTTGAGTGTCAGAGGGGTATGAAGATATGCGTTGTGCACCCCTCTGGCATTCAAAAGGTTAATTAACCCTTTAAGGACCGGCCAATCGCACATGCGGCCGGCACTTAAAGACCACGGACCATTTTTTTTTTTTTTGGCGTATCCGTTTCAGGGCTCCCTGAAGGGTGTGGAGTGGCGCTGGGAGCCCTGAATTTCAAGATGGTCCTGGGACATCACGGGTCCTTATGGCTTGCCGACCCATGACGTGCCAGGACCATCAAGGGTCCTTAAGGGGTTAATCATCTCCCAACAGTGGCAGAGCTCTTGCTTCACTGCACATATGTTTTTTGTTGTTTTTTTTTAATAAGTAATCCAAATCTGCCTTTTTCTTTGAGAATGTAAGGGTTATCTGTATCTCTCCTTTTGTGGTAGAACTACACTTCCCATCATCCTTGTAGCTGGAGCTTTTGCAGGTAGCCCATCCTTGCCCATACTGCTGTCAAGCTTTGCCGGCTTCCCCTCTCCGGTTTTCTCTCATATTAAAGGGATACTAATACTTAAGTATTTAATAGTAAAGTCCTATTAAAAATAAAAGTATTGCCCCCAGTGTCATCTCTCAAACCTTTATGGTCTGAGAGATAATCGCTCCTAAAGTTGCCCTCTCCCTCCCCCTTCCCCGAAGTCAGCGTTGTAGTTGACAGAAAGGAAATCTGATCACAGAACCTCAGGCAGCTCTGCTGCAGAGCCGCGATCGCGTTAATTAAAAAAAAATCTTTCACTAAAATGGTCTTCTACGTGTGCTTGCAAACCAAACACACATAGAAGACCATTTCATTGAAAGTTTTCTTTTTTATTAACGCAATCGCGGCTGTGCTGGAGAGCCGCCTGAAATTCGTACGACTTGCTTCCCTGCAGTCAGCTAGAACACTGACTACGGGGAAGGGGGAGGGAGAGGGCAACTTTAGTAGCGATTATCTCTCAAACCATAAAGGTTATAGAGATGACACTGGGGGCAATACATTTATTTTTAATATGACTTTAATATAGGGATTAGTAATACTTAAGTATTACTATCCCTTTAAGAATTCCATTATTTCTATCCCAAACATTTTACACCCTATCACCTCCACTGGGTGGCTATTTGATCCATTCTGGATAATTTCTGTGCTTTCTAACCCCTTTCAAACAATCCTACTACTTTTCTGGGTTTTTCTCTCATACGACAAAGAAGCTGATTTACAAATTTGGCACTGAGCACAGCAATAGGAAAAACTTCACAGAAAAACTACAACAGGCGATTAAATTGCTTTGCATCTTTTCATTAGTAAACTGCACTGATTCATAAATATTTGCCAGCTCAACAGAGTACATATTATATGTAAATACTGTGCAGGATGGTTTGTTGTCCACGTCATGCCAAATCCATACCGTTTATAAATGGTATTATAGCAACTATGTATTTGTTCTCTAGGGGTACAAATCTTATGACGCAGATCACCATCAGAATAAAGTCATTTTTAAAAAATGTGGGTTCTTCCCAACCTGCTTGGAATCCGCTGTTGAAATAGAAATACTGACTCCTATTTCTTAAACCTGCTACCCTTAACCCTTTGAGTGCCAGAGGGGGGTACGGAATGCATTGCAAAGCAATGCATTCCGTGCCCCTCTGGCACTCAAAGGGTTAAGTTTTAGCGCATGGACTGTTAACCTTTCCCTTTCCTTTCTCATTATTTTTTCAATTCTCTCATATATGCTTGAATATTGTCAATATATCCTCCCTCTCTCCCTTTTCCCCTCCAAGCTGGGCTACGTCAGTGGATTGAAATATTTATATCCTAGGAAAAAGTGGCTCTTAATTTGTTTAACAGTAGGATTTACTTAGGTTGGTGTACATCACACAACAATGAGGGATATCTATATCCCTTTTAAACAGTGTTTTATCTCTATGTTTATTTGTACCACCTGAGAAAGACTAGTGCCCCTTATGAGCCATTATGGTCTAATGAAGGTTGTTGTTTGTTGTGTGGACATGTGATCAATGCATCAATGCCTTGCAGTGAAGGTGGTTTCTCTCTAAGCCAGAGTAGTAACTAGTCATTGTAGGGCCCTGTTGAAAAAATATTGTGGTCTCATCATAAAAATATTCCAAAGAGGCGCAACTAGAACCCACTGAGGTCTGTGGGCGATGGCCCGCTTTGGATTCTGGGCCCTGGTACAGCTGCCCACTCTACATTCCCTGTAGTTATTTCTTTGCTTTTAAGTGTTAGTAATGTCTAAAAAAAACGTTTTTTGCATTTAGGAGAGCTTAAAAAGCTGATCTAAATGTAAAAAAACGTATCTCTCAAACTGCTATGGTTTAAGAGATACGGGCATTTAAAGTTTGCTGTTTCCTACTGACAGCTGTAAAGCTGTCAGCAGGAGATTCATGTCAGTCGACACGGTGGCGCTTGAGAAGTGCCGCGATCTCGTTACTTACATGGAATCCCTTCATTGGAGTGGTCTAAAACACACCAGGCACACGTTTTAGACCATTCCAATGAAGGGATTCCGTGTAAGTAAAGAGATCTCGGCACTTCTCAAGCGCCACCTTGTCGGTTCAGGCACACGTTTTAGACCATTCCAATGAAGGGATTACGTGTAAGTAACGAGATCTCAGCACTTCTCAAGCGCCACCGTGTCGACTGACACGAATCTCCTGCAAACAGCAAACTTTAAACGCCCGTATCTCTTAAACCATAGCGGTTTGAGAGATACGTTTTTTTGCATTTAGATCAGCTTTTTAAGCTCTTCTAAATGCAAAAAAGTTTTTTTGTAGACATTACTAACACTTTAAGCCAGGTAAGAGGTGTAGGTAGGCTGACCAGATCTCACCTTTAACCGGGGACACATAGGAAATAGGTATATTTCAGTTCTTCACTGAAATCAAAGCAATCCTGAAGAATGCATTTTTCCTATGCCTCCCCAGTTAAAGGGATAGTAATACTTAATTATTACTAATCCCCATATTAAAGACATATTAAAAATAAATATATTGCCCCCAGTGTCATCTCTCAAACCTTTATGTTAGAGAGGTAATCGCTCCTAAAGTTACCCTCTCCCTCCCCCTTCCCCGAAGTCAGCGTTGTAGCTGACTGAAGGGAAATCCGTTCTTACGATCATCAGGCGGCTCTGCAGCAGAGCCACGATCGCGTTAATAAAAAAATCTTTCACTAACACAGTTTTCTATGTGTGCTTGCAAACCAAGCACAAACCAAGCACACGTAGAAGACCGTTTCAGTGAAAGATTTCTTTTTTATTAACGTAATCTTGGCTCTGCTGCAGAGCCGCCTGACGGTCGTACGACTGGCTTCCCCTTCAGTCAGCTAGAACTCTGACTACGGGGAAGGGGGAGGGAGAGGGCAACTTTAGGAGCGATCATCTCTCAAACCATATTTATTTTTAATGTCTTTAATATAGGGATTAGTAATAATTAAGTATTACTATCCCTTTAAAGGTGAGGTCTGGTCAGCCTAGGTGTAGGTGCCAGTCTGTCTTGTGCCAATCAAGTAAACAGCTGTATCAGTTCTTATCGAGCGTTTGTTAAATCACTATCTAAGTGTACATAACATGTGCCAGGTTTGATGTGTAAGGACAGAAGAGTTAACCCCTTGGATTAGTCTGATCAGACTTCACCTTTAACTGAGGACACATATGACTAAATCCATAATGCAGGGCAGTGTTGATTTCAGCCCATCCCTTCAATGTGTATATTTCCTATGCGTCTTCTGTTAAAGGGCAGGCCTGGTCAGTTTACCTTGGATGCTAAATGAGTGCATCGCGTTTCTGCGCCGTGTGTAGGACATGTCTTTCTTATTCATGGGGTTAAATTAGTAAACAATTGGCTCTTCTCTTAGCGAAGATATTTGAAGACAGAGACTATATCAATAGAACACAGAGCTACACTCAGAAGGAAAAAAGTGGACCAATTTTATAGCAAACCAACTTCATTTCCCAGATTCCCATGAATTTAAATGAGGCTTTTAATCCCTTAAATTCTATAATGGTCTTACCATGTCTAAGGGCCACGAATGGTCTCAGGTCCTTTGTTTTAACGTCCCTGGTCTATAAGGCACATACCCGCACACTCGCTTTTTTGTTATCTCATTTTGTGATCTGTCTACCATTCATTGTGTCTTTCTAATGACTATTAGGAGTATTAAAGTGATAGGAGTGGTATTTCATAGAAGCAGAAATACATTCAGTATATTATAGTGTTTCTGTATTCCTGTTGAATAAGACAACCTTACTCCCTCCATGCCGATGGAATTTAATGTAATTGTTTATTACTCTACCGGTGCCATATAATGGTGTGTTGTAATACTGTAGTTCCCTACTGGTAGCATGAATAGTGTATTGCTATGCTTGTGTCATGCAATGGTATATTGCACGTCCATATCTCCCAAGTGTCCCTCTTTAGTAGATTAGACTATGTGATGTGTATAGAAGTGTATCACCCTGGTGTCCCTGTGTTTAAGAGATCAGACTGTGTGGTGTGTATAGAAGTGTATCACCCTGGTGTCCCTGTGTTTAGGAGATCAGACTGTGTGGTGTGTGTATATAAGTGTATCACCCTGGTGTCCCTGTGTTTAGGAGATCAGACTGTGTGGTGTGTATATAAGTGTATCACCCTGATGTCCCTGTGTTTAGGAGATCAGACTGTGTGGTGTGTATAGAAGTGTATCACCCTGGTGTCCCTGCGTTTAGGAGATCAGACTGTGTGGTGTGTGTATATAAGTGTATAACCCTGGTGTCCCTGTGTTTAGGAGATCAGACTGTGTGGTGTGTGTATATAAGTGTATCACCCTGGTGTCCCTGTGTTTAGGAGATCAGACTGTGTGGTGTGTATAGAAGTGTATCACCCTGGTGTCCCTGCGTTTAGGAGATCAGACTGTGTGGTGTGTATAGAAGTGTATCACCCTGGTGTCCCTGTGTTTAGGAGATCAAACTGTGAGGTGTGTATATAAGTGTATCACCCTGGTGTCCCTGTGTTTAGGAGATCAGACTGTGTGATGTGTATATAAGTGTATCACCCTGGTGTCCCTGTGTTTAGGAGATCAGACTGTGTGTTGTGTGTTTATAAGTGTATCACCCTGGTGTCCCTGTGTTTAGGAGATCAGACTGTGTGGTGTGTATATAAGTGTATCACCCTGGTGTCCCTGTGTTTAGGAGATCAGACTGTGTGGTGTGTATATAAGTGTATCACCCTGGTGTCCCTGTGTTTAGGAGATCAGACTGCGTGATGTGTATATAAGTGTATCACCCTGGTGTCCCTGTGTTTAGGAGATCAGACTGTGTGGTGTGTGTATATAAGTGTATAACCCTGGTGTCCCTGTGTTTAGGAGATCAGACTGTGTGTTGTGTGTTTATAAGTGTATCACCCTGGTGTCCCTGTGTTTAGGAGATCAGACTGTGTGGTGTGTATATAAATGTATCACCCTGGTGTCCCTGTGTTTAGGAGATCAGACTGTGTGGTGTGTATATAAGTGTATCACCCTGGTATACCTGTGTTTAGGAGATCAGACTGTGTGGTGTGTATAGAAGTGTATCACCCTGGTGTCCCTGTGTTTAGGAGATCAGACTGTGTGGTGTGTATAGAAGTGTATCACCCTGATGTCCCAGTGTTTAGGAGATCAGACTGTGTTGTGTGTATATTAGTGTATCACCCTTGTGTCCCTGTGTTTAGGAGATCAGACTGTGTGGTGTGTATATAAGTGTATCACCCTGATGTCCCTGTGTTTAGGAGATCAGACTGTGTGGTGTATATAAGTGTATCACCCTGGTGTGCCTGTGTTTAGGAGATCAGACTGTGTGGTGTGTATATAAGTGTATCACCCCGGTGTCCCTGTGTTTAGGAGATCAGACTGTGTGGTGTGTATATAAGTGTATCACCCCGGTGTCCCTGTGTTTAGGAGATCAGACTGTGCTGTGTCTATATAAGTGTATCACCCTGGTGTACCTGTGTTTAGGAGATCAGACTGTGTGGTCTGTATATAAGTGTATCCCCCTGGTGTCCCTGTGTTTAGGAGATCAGACTGTGTGATGTGTATATAAGTGTATCACCCTGGTGTCCCTGTGTTTAGGAGATCAGTCTGTGTGGTGTGTGTATATAAGTGTATAACCCTGGTGTCCCTGTGTTTAGGAGATCAGACTGTGTGTTGTGTGTTTATAAGTGTATCACCCTGGTGTCCCTGTGTTTAGGAGATCAGACTGTGTGGTGTGTATATAAGTGTATCACCCTGGAGTCCCTGTGTTTAGGAGATCAGACTGTGTGGTGTGTATATAAATGTATCACCCTGGTGTCCCTGTGTTTAGGAGATCAGACTGTGTGATGTGTATATAAGTGTATCATCCTGGTGTCCCTGTGTTTAGGGGATCAGACGGTGTGGTGTGTATATGTAAGTGTATCACCCTGGTGTCCCTGTGTTTAGGAGATCAGACTGTGTGGTGTGTATATAAGTGTATCACCCCGGTGTCCCTGTGTTTAGGAGATCAGTCTGTGTGGTGTGTATATAAGTGTATCACTCTGGAGTCCCTGTGTTTAGGAGATCAGACTGTGTGGTGTGTATATAAGTGTATCACCCCGGTGTCCCTGTGTTTAGGAGATCAGTCTGTGTGGTGTGTATATAAGTGTATCACCCTGGTGTCCCTGTGTTTAGGAGATCAGACTGTGTGATGTGTATATAAGTGTATCATCCTGGTGTCCCTGTGTTTAGGAGATCAGACGGTGTGGTGTGTATATGTAAGTGTATCACCCTGGTGTCCCTGTGTTTAGGAGATCAGACTGTGTGGTGTGTATATAAGTGTATCACCCCAGTGTCCCTGTGTTTAGGAGATCAGACTGTGTGGTGTGTATATAAGTGTATCACCCCGGTGTCCCTGTGTTTAGGAGATCAGTCTGTGTGGTGTGTATATAAGTGTATCACCCTGGTGTCCCTGTGTTTAGGAGATCAGACTGTGTGATGTGTATATAAGTGTATCATCCTGGTGTCCCTGTGTTTAGGAGATCAGACGGTGTGGTGTGTATATGTAAGTGTATCACCCTGGTGTCCCTGTGTTTAGGAGATCAGACTGTGTGGTGTGTATATAAGTGTATCACCCCGGTGTCCCTGTGTTTAGGAGATCAGTCTGTGTGGTGTGTATAGAAGTGTATCACCCTGGTGTCCCTGTGTTTAGGAGATCAGACTGTGTGGTGTGTATAGAAGTGTATCACCCTGGTGTCCCTGTGTTTAGGAGATCAGACTGTGTGGTGTGTATATAAGTGTATCGCCCTGGTGTCCCTGTGTTTAGGAGATCAGACTGTGTGATGTGTGTTTATAAGTGTATCACCCTGGTGTCCCTGTGTTTAGGAGATCAGACTGTGTGGTGTGTATATAAGTGTATCACCCTGGAGTCCCTGTGTTTAGGAGATCAGACTGTGTGGTGTGTATATAAATGTATCACCCTGGTGTCCCTGTGTTTAGGAGATCAGACTGTGTGATGTGTATATAAGTGTATCATCCTGGTGTCCCTGTGTTTAGGAGATCAGACGGTGTGGTGTGTATATGTAAGTGTATCACCCTGGTGTCCCTGTGTTTAGGAGATCAGACTGTGTGGTGTGTATATAAGTGTATCACCCCGGTGTCCCTGTGTTTAGGAGATCAGTCTGTGTGGTGTGTATATAAGTGTATCACCCTGGAGTCCCTGTGTTTAGGAGATCAGACTGTGTGGTGTGTATATAAGTGTATCACCCCGGTGTCCCTGTGTTTAGGAGATCAGTCTGTGTGGTGTGTATATAAGTGTATCACCCTGGTGTCCCTGTGTTTAGGAGATCAGACTGTGTGATGTGTATATAAGTGTATCATCCTGGTGTCCCTGTGTTTAGGAGATCAGACGGTGTGGTGTGTATATGTAAGTGTATCACCCTGGTGTCCCTGTGTTTAGGAGATCAGACTGTGTGGTGTGTATATAAGTGTATCACCCCGGTGTCCCTGTGTTTAGGAGATCAGTCTGTGTGGTGTGTATAGAAGTGTATCACCCTGGTGTCCCTGTGTTTAGGAGATCAGACCGTGTGGTGTGTATAGAAGTGTATCACCCTGGTGTCCTTGTGTTTAGGAGATCAGACTGTGTGGTGTGTATATAAGTGTATCACCCTGGTGTCCCTGTGTTTAGGAGATCAGACTGTGTGATGTGTATATAAGTGTATCACCCTGGTGTCCCTGTGTTTAGGAGATCAGACTGTGCGGTGTGTATATAAGTGTATCACCCTGGTGTCCCTGTGTTTAGGAGATCAGTCTGTGCGGTGTGTATATAAGTGTATCATCCTGGTGTCCCTGTGTTTAGGAGATCAGACTGTGTGGTGTGTGTATAGAAGTGTATCACCCTGGTGTCCCTGTGTTTAGGAGATCAGACTGTGTGGTGTGTATATAAGTGTATCACCATGATGTCCCTGTGTTTAGGAGATCAGACTGTGTGGTGTGTATAGAAGTGTATCACCCTGGTGTCCCTGTGTTTAGGAGATCAGACTGTGTGGTGTGTATATATAAGTGTATCACCCTGGTGTCCCTGTGTTTAGGAGATCAGACTGTGTGGTGTGTATATAAATGTATCACCCTGATGTCCCTGTGTTTAGGAGATCAGTCTGTGTGGTGTGTATAGAAGTGTATCACCCTGGTGTCCCTGTGCTTAGGAGATCAGACTGTGTGGTGTGTATATAAGTGTATCACCCTGGTGTCCCTATGTTTAGGAGATCAGACTGTGTGGTGTGTGTATATAAGTGTATCACCCTGGTGTCCCTGTGTTTAGGAGATCAGACTGTGTGATGTGTATATAAGTGTATCACCCTGGTGTCCCTGTGTTTAGGAGATCAGACTGTGCGGTGTGTATATAAGTGTATCACCCTGGTGTCCCTGTGTTTAGGAGATCAGACTGTGTGGTGTGTATATAAGTGTATTACCCTGGTGTCCCTGTGTTTAGGAGATCAGACTGTGTGGTGTGTATAGAAGTGTATCACCCTGGTGTCCCTGTGTTTAGGAGATCAGACTGTGTGGTGTGAATATAAGTGTATCACCCTGGTGTCCCTGTGTTTAGGAGATCAGACTGTGTGGTGTGTATAGAAGTGTATCACCCTGGTGTCCCTGTGTTTAGGAGATCAGACTGTGTGGTGTGTATAGAAGTGTATCACCCTGGTGTCCCTGTGTTTAGGAGATCAGACTGTGTGGTGTGTATAGAAGTGTATCACCCCGGTGTCCCTGTGTTTAGGAGATCAGACTGTGTGGTGTGTATAGAAGTGTATCACCCTGATGTCCCTGTGTTTAGGAGATCAGACTGTGTGGTGTGTATAGAAGTGTATCACCCTGGTGTCCCTGTGTTTAGGAGATCAGACTGTGTGGTGTGTATATTAGTGTATCACCCCGGTGCCCCTGTGTTTAGGAGATCAGACTGTGTGGTGTGTATAGAAGTGTATCACTGTGCTGGTCTCATGTAATGGTGTGTTGTGTTTTCTGGTGAGATGTAATGGTATATTGCTCTGCTGGTGGCAGGTAAAGGTTATTGGCTCTGCTTGTCTCATGTAATTCAGCTGCTGATTCGGTTAATTCCGAGAGCGTGATCTGAAAGCGCTTTCAGTCCCACTGGGAGAAAGGCGTTATATAAATACTAGTTATTATTGTTATTACTACAAAATTATAAAGGTAGCAAGTCACTGACCTAGTGTAAACTAACTGAAAATCATCCCCCCAAGTGGTTAAACAAGCTAAGCTCCCTGACCGGTTATTGTGCACCTGAAGCCTAATACTCATTCTAGTGCTTATCTCTGTCTGGAATCCACAGCCCCCGGCTTAGTATATATATCTGACGCTTCAGACTAAACCTGTACTACCTGTCCCAGCTCAGGGTTATAAACGGTAACATCATCCAAACCCGAAACGCTCATTAAAGGAGATTCCCTGGTACAGATAATACCAGGGGCGCGTTCAGTAAGGAAAATAGTGCAGCTCTGAACAAATCAGCTGGATCGTAGAGTAGAAATTAAACTCCCTGATGATTTAACCCTTTCAGGTCCAGAGACATACAGCTATCTGGCCATCAAAGGTTTCATTTGGACTTTTAACCCCTTGAATTCTAGAGAGGTCCCCAACACATTGACTTGCCATTCGTTGGAGCCCTTTTTTTTTTAACATTCAAGGGCTTAAAAACTCTTTCAAAATGAGCTGATCCCGAGATCTTGATATACCCTTAGCGCTTCCTATAATGTACATTACAGGGGATATGTACCCAGGCATGTGCACACATAGACACCAAGGGGGGCTTGAGCACCTGCCCTTTTTGTCCAAAGTGCCCTCGTGCCCTTTTAACAAAAAAAAAAATGTAATCATGCCGGCCGGCCCGGGTAGGGTGACCACATTTCCGTTCTGCCATTCCGGGACATGTGGTCACCCTACCATAAAGCCTCTTCATCGCCACATTGCCCCTTGTTGCCCTACCTTGAGTCCCTGGTAGTCTAGCGGTGTGGAAAGTGCTCTGTGCCTCCTCCGGCACAGAGCTGAAGCTCCCGCACGCTGTGCTCAGTAATGCAGAGCGCTGGGAGATGATGTCATCTCCCAGCGCTCTGTATTACTAGAGCGCTTGCCTCCAGGAGATCAACTGGATTGCCGCCCTGGATGTCAGCCTGCAAACGGTGTGTCACATCATGGACGCCGTGAGGGAGCGCTGATTTATGCTACCAAGTGCTCCCTCGCGGCGTCCATGATGTGACGCACCACTTGCAGGCTGACATCCAGGGCGGCTTGGCTTCATTCCGGGACACTTCATTGTCCCGGTGGGAGATGACCCGGGACGCGGGACATAGGCTTGAAATAAGGGACAGTCCCGGACATTCCGGGACCCGTGGTCACCCTAGGCCCGGGTCCTTTTTACATGCCGCCGGTTCTTTTCCTCCTGCGTGTCAGATCCTCTCCGCTTACGCCTTGCGCGCCGCAGAGATGCTGCCATTGGATGTGACAGGGCTGGTGAGAGAAGTGCCCTTTTTTTCATTTGAGCCCCTGCCCCCCAAAATGTCTGTGCACGTCCATGTGTGTACCTGCTTGCTGTAACCCAGAGGTTTCCCAACCTGTCAATTAACCTATAACATGCTTTAACCCCTTAAAGGGATAGTAATGTTTCATTATAAAAACAGCTCTAATTAATCATCATAGTATTTGGACTTTGGAGAGTGTTATTTCAATTCTGTCAGAGTTGTAGTACAAGAGTAATTCAATGACAGAGTATCCCCCTCCTGCCCCTTTTACTGATGTAACACTGCTCAGCCAGATCAGAAGGGAGGTGCCCAGGTAGACTGCAGAGAGGGACAATCTTCAATTAAGATAAGGGAAAAACCTGAAAAGCTTGTCAAGGGGGGCAGGGCTTTCATTGTTCTCATAGGAAGAAGATTGTCCCCTGCTGTTATCTGTCTGGTCTATGGACTGGATTCCACATCTGAGAAGAGATGGCTTACACTAGGTAAAAGGGGTGGGAGGGGAAACTTTGCTTGTGAATATCTCTTAAACCATAAAGGTTTGAGAGATAAGACTTATATCGTTCTTCATGTTTTTTTAATGCCTACAAAATAAAATACAGTTAAAATGAAGTATTACTATCCCTTTAACATCCAGTGATGTGTTAAGACCGTCCCTGCTGTTTTTCCGTTAAGGACCAGTGACGCTCCTGGCGTGTCACGTATTTTTACTCCCAGTGCTCCCGCGGGAGAGTTGTGAGTAGTAGTGGGGACTGAAATTGACCGCTCTAAGACTGGAGCGATCACTATCAGCCCCTCATTCGGCATGCCGGCACACGTGATCAGTCACCTCTGCCGGCACATCAAATGTCGATATATGGTCCTTACAGGACCACACACCTTGGAACCGCTGGTCCTTAAGGGGTTAATTAACATACCTGGGAACTTTCAGAAATTGCTCACCCAAAGATTTTAAAAAAAAAACAAAAAAACCCAAACCTTTGCTACCGTGTTTAACCCTTTGAGTGCCAGAGGGGTACACAAATAGGGTTGCCACCCAGACGGTATTTTACCGGCAGGCCGGTAAACAATTGGCTTCTGTCCAATGTTAAGTATATGGAGGGAATGCCATGGCCGGTATTTTTTTGATGAAAAGGTGGCAACCCTATACACAAATGTGTTGTGTGCCCCACTGGCACTCAAAGGGTTAACATCATATTAGAAGAACATTACTGAACTAATCAATCTGTGCGCAGACTGACAGTCCTACATTACCATGAATTCTGTGCCAGTCTGTTACTCTTTATAGAAATCCACATTCTCTTAAAGGGATAGTAATACTTTACTTTTACTAATCCCCATTTTATACAACTTAAAAAAAGATTGTTAATGCCCCAAATCGCATCTCTCAAACCTTTATGTTTTGAAAGAAAATCAATTTCAAAGTCTCCCCCTCCCTCCCCTTTCCCGGAGATCAGCATTCTAGCTGACTCCAGAAGTGTTGTGTCGTACGACCATCCGGCGGCTCTGCAGCAGAGCCGAGATCTCGTTGATGAAAAAAAAAAAGTTCATTTCAAAGGTTTTCTACATGTGCTTGGTTTCCAAGCACACGTAGAAGACCATTGAAGTGAAATATTTTTTCTTCATTAACGAGATCTCGGCACTGCTGCACAAACCATAAAGGGTTGAGAGATGCTTTTTGAGGCATTAAAGGGATAGTAATACTTCGTTTTAACTTTATTTTATTTTGTAGGCATTAAAAAAACATGAAGAATGATATGTCTTATCTCTCAAACCTTTATGGTTTAAGAGATATTCACAAACAAAGTATCCCTTCCCTGTTCAACCAGATCAGAAGGGAGGTGCCCAGGTAGACTGCAGAGAGGGACAATCTTCAATTAAGATAAGGGAAAAACCTGAAAAACTTGTCAAGGGGGGCAGGGCTTTCATTGTTCTCACAGTAAGAAGATTGTCCCCTTCTGTTATCTGTCTGGTCTATGGACTGGATTCCACATCTGAAAAGACATGGCTTACACTAGGTAAAAGGGGCAGGAGGGGAAACTTTGCTTGTGAATATCTCTCAAACCATAAAGGTTTGAGAGATAAGACTTATATCGTTCTTCATGTTTTTTTAATGCCTACAAAATAAAATAAAGTTAAAACTAAGTATTACTGTCCCTTTAACAATCTTTTTTTAAGTTGTATAAAATGGGGATTAGTAAAAGTAAAGTATTACTATCCCTTTAAAGTAGCTCTGTTAATGTGATGGGGCATTGAACTGTTAACCCATTGAGCTCTAGAATGGTGTGCAAAATACTGCTCTACAATGCTTTGCCTACCCTTTTGGCACTCAGAGGGGTTAGGCACTAAGGCGTGATAAAGAGATGATAAAGTGGAGATAACTTCGACAGTAATATCTCTTCTCCAGTTTCTATGTTATTCTGTAGAGACTATGCACTAAGTTGTGATAAAGAGATGCTAAAGTAGAGATCACTTCTCCAGTTCCTATGTTATTCTATAGATCCTATGCACTAAGATCTCCAACGCTGGAAAAATCTTAGTGCATTGGCTCCATAGAATAACATAGAAACTGGGAAGTGATATCACTGGAGAAGTCATCTCCGCTTTATCACCTTTATCACCTTTATCACCATCTTTATCATGTCTTAGTGAATAACCCCCAAAGGGTCACAGCACAACTCCTCTACTATCAATGCCAGACCAAGAAATGGTAATTCTGCGACAGTCCCCAGCAATTTAGAGAAGATTATGAAATGCTCATTCTGCCAATGCCACTATTTCTACTCTATCTAGTCACTTTGTGCAATAGTCAACCCAGCTCAAAGTGTAATTTATTTTCTTCTTAAAGGGATAGTAATGGTTCACAATAAAAGCAACTCTGGTTTATCTTCATAGTATTTGGGCCATGGAGAGTGTTATTTCAATACTGTCAGAGTTGTAGTTCAAGAGTAATTGAATGATAAAGTATCCCCCTCCCGCCCCTTTTACTGATGTAACACTGCTCACCTCAGAGCAGCAAGACTGTCCAGATGGATCACAGAGAGGGACAATCTTCAGTGAGTATAAGGGAAAACCTGAAAAACCTGTCAAGGAGGCAGGATTTTCCTTATGATCACAGTAAGAAGATTGGCCCTTGCTGTGATCTGTCCGGTCAAGAAACCAGATTCCACATCTGAGGGGAGGAGGCTTACACTAGGTAAAAGGGGTGGGAGGGGGATACTTTATCATTCAATTACTCTTAAACTACAACTCTGACAGTATTGAAATAACAGTCTCCATGGCCCAAATACTATGGATTAATCTGAACTGCTTTTTTTGTGAAACATTACTATCCCTTTAGATCCTGGAGAACTGCAGGTTTCATCCCATAAAGTTCACAAGTATGGTTATATGTATAAAAGTGCAAAGCATGTATTATATTTTTGTTCTCATACAGCTCAAATCCTGTTCACGAAGCACTATTATATTTCTTAGGTATGTTTTTTAAAATTAATATTGTTACGATTTTGACTCAGTTCAATTAAAACAAACTACTATACTTGGAAGGGATTTTTGCGCTGTCTTGCCCCCTCCCATTTGTCTCTATACAGGTGTAAAATTACTGGATCTGTCATTGTAATCAGTTTACCTCTGCACAACACAGAAATTCCACAAAACCTGAACTGTTAATGATCATTTTTGGTGAACAGATTCAGGTGTAGAAGATACCTGTGAACCTACAGAGAACAATGCCATGGACCTACCTTCTGGGATATAGCTGCTCCACATTGGAGTTCACGAAGAAGAAGGCGGACAGCGTGATAATGAAGATAGCCTGGGCAGACAGGCAGAGGTAGACTTTACGGTTCCAAAACGTCATTGTTTCCTAGATGAGAGTTCAACTGGTCTTCTGGTGCCGGAGAAAGAGGATAGACTTGAGCTCTGTGTGTCTTTATGAAGATAACGTTCTGGTCTGGGAACAGTAGCTAGCACTGACCTTTCATACACAGAGGTGTGACACAAGAGATACACCTCGGATGTGGATTCCTTGTTCTCACTAGTGACCTGCTGTTTGTACTTCTAATACACACGCAGCTTAAACAAACTGTTACACAAAAGCGGAATGCGTTGGATCAGAAATCCTAACTCAGCTAAACTCTCTCGCCACAGGGGATGTGAAGTGGAAACACAGTAACTTCTTGGCCCCTGGGAAAGCATGCACTTACTTGCTTCAGATTTATGGACTAACAAGATTAAGTGTAGGGAGGGGTTATATTCGTTTCAGGACAAGAGGGATGTTCAACAGATTGCTACACAATGCAATGTGTACCCTTATGATCCTTAAATGGACAAGGATAATTGGACCGTAATAGGGTGGTGATTCATGGGGAAATAAGATTAGTTATAGGTCGAAAGTATAAATAGCAATCGGAGGAGTTACAGGGAGGGGTTATATGGAACAATAGGAGGAGTTAGAGGGAGGAGTTTTATAGAACAATAGGAGGAGTTACAGGAAGGGGTTATGTGGAACAATAGGAGGAGTTATATGGAACAATAGGAGGAGTTATATGGAACAATAGGAGGAGTTACAGGGAGGGGTTATGTGGAACAGTAGGAGGAGTTATATGGAACAATAGGAGGAGTTACAGGAAGGGGTTATATGGAACAATAGGAGGAGTTATATGGAACAATAGGAGGAGTTACAGGAAGGGGTTATATGGAACAATAGGAGGAGTCATATGGAACAATAGGAGGAGTTACAGGAAGGGGTTATGTGGAACAATAGGAGGAGTTATATGGAACAATAGGAGGAGTTACAGGAAGGGGTTATGTGGAACAATAGGAGGAGTCATATGGAACAATAGGAGGAGTTACAGGAAGGGGTTATATGGAACAATAGGAGGAGTCATATGGAACAATAGGAGGAGTTACAGGAAGGGGTTATGTGGAACAATAGGAGGAGTTATATGGAACAATAGGAGGAGTCATATGGAACAATAGGAGGAGTTACAGGAAGGGGTTATATGGAACAGTAGGAGGAGTTATATGGAACAATAGGAGGAGTTATAGGAAGTGGTTATATGGAACAATAGGAGGAGTCATATGGAACAATTGGAGGAGTTACAGGGAGGGGTTATATGGAACAATAGGAGGAGTTATATGGAACAATTGGAGGGGTTACAGGGAGGGGTTATGTGGAACAATAGGAGGAGTTACAAGGAGGAGTTATATAGAACAACTAGTGTAAAAGCCCGTGTAAACGGGCCAAGGGCCGGGTGATGTTAACCTTTTGAGTGCCAGAGGGGTACGCAACACATTGCTTTGCAATGCGTTGCGTACCCCTCTGGCATTCAAAGGGTTAAGAGGCCAGTCCTGCTCTGCGTCCTGCAGCCGACACAGTCATGCACTGTAGAGACCGAAAGCACAGAATGCTCCCAGCACAGAATTCCCAGCATTCCGTGTTTTTGGGCAGCCTCTACTGCGCATGACGGCTTCTGACAAACATCCTAAGGAATTATTATACAGGATGATAGGAGGAGTTAGAGGGTGGAGTTATATGAAGAAATAGGAGGAGTTACAGGGAGGGGTTATATGGAACAATAGGAGGAGTTACAAGGAGGAGTTATATGGAACAATAGGAGGAGTTATATGGAACAATAGGAGGAGTTATATAGAACAATAGGAGGAGTTAAAGGGAGGGGTTATATGGAACAATAGGAGGAGTTACAAGGAGGAGCTATATAGAACAATAGGAGGAGTTAAAGGGAGGGGTTATATGAAGAAATAGGAGGAGTTACAGGGAGGAGTTATATAGAACAATAGGAGGAGTTAAAGGGAGGGGTTATATGCAGCATTAGGAGTTGTTTAGGGTTGCCACCTTTATTTAAAAAAAATACCGGCCATGGCATTCCCTCCATAGACTTAACATTGGACAGAAGCCAATTTTTTACTGGCCTGCCGGTAAAATACCGGCTGTGTGGCAACCCTAGAGATGTTATAGGAAGGAGTTTGTTACGGTTGGCAAGCAAGACAAGGAGTCAGAGTATAGTGAAGATCACCTTTATTAGAAATATTTTAACAGAAATGCAAATAACAAATAACACACAGAGGGTGATCAAATCGGCAAGCACTGTATCAGAAATAGCAGTCTTCCAATAGATCCACCACACTGTCCGAGACTAGGCCTCAGCCCACTGGAGCCTCGTAGAAAAAGGTAAAGCCCAGTGATAACACTGACTCAGGCTGCAGTCAATAGCTAGGAGTCTGATAGAGCCCCAGGTCAGTACTAGGACGGATGTCTGTGGAATGGGACTAACACACGGAGCGAACAGACAGAGCCCTCTAGTAAGCACCTGATAGGATAGTCAGACAAGCCAGGTCATACACGGAGCAGGTAGTCAGCCAGAGCCACAGGTTTGCACCAGATAGGATATCCACTGGAGTGTTCGTATGCTGGATGCGCAGTGGACAGAGCCCCAGGTCAACACCAGAGTGGGTAGTCAGACAAGCCAGGTCATACACGGAGCGGGTAGTCAGCCAGAGCCACAGGTTTGCACCAGAAAGCCAAATCGGAACTCACAAGGCGAATGGTCAGACAGAGCCACAGGTCAACACCATAATGGATGGACAGATAAGCTGGGTCATACACAGGAATCAGGAATACCAAATAATGAACTGCTCAGAACAACAACGTAAGGGTAACTGAATCAGGATTCAGTCTGCCCTTTAAACCTCTCCTCAGGAAGTAGGTAGGAGGAGCAGCTCAGAGGGAGGAAGTAGGTAGGAGGAGAATACAGGCCTCAAACACATAATACAGAGGCCTACAGTATGCTGAAGCCTCGCGCCTGCAGATGACACATCTAGCATTGATGTGTCCAACCGCTAGTGGAAATTACGGAGCGGTCATTGTGAGCATCGCCAGAAGCGGCGGCGCTACAGGGTACTGTGACAGAGTTATACTGAGCTATAGGAAGAGTTACAGGGAGGAATTATATGGAGCAATAGGAGGCATTATAGGGAGGAGGTATATGAAGCCATAGGAGTTATAGGGAGGGGTTATATGGAGCTATAAGAGGAGTTATAGGGAAGAGTTATATGAAGTAATAGGAGGAGTTATAGGGAGTGGTTATATGGAGCAGTAGGATAAGTTATATAGAGCAACAGCAGGCGTTATATGGAAGACTTATAGAGCAGTAGGTGGAACTATGGTATCACTAGTGTAGATCCATTTGTATTGTAACTCTGTGGTATCATTAGTGTGGATCCATTTGTATTGTAACTCTGTGGTATCATTAGTGTGGATCCATTTGTATTGTAGCTCTGTAGTATCATTGGTGTAGATCCATTTGTATTGTAGCTCTGTGGTATCACTAGTGTACACCCATTTGTATTGTAGCTCTGTGGTATCACTAGTGTATTTCCATTTGTATTGTAGCTCTGTGGTATCACTAGTGTATTTCCATTTGTATTGTAGCTCTGTGGTATCATTAGTGTAGATCCTTTTGGATTGTAGCTCTGTGGTATCAGTGTAGATCCATTTGTATTGTAGCTCTGTGGTATCATTAGTGTAGTTCCATTTGTATTGTAGCTCGGTGGTATCACTAGTGTAGATCCATTTCTATTGTAGCTCTGTGGTATCATTAGTGTAGATCCATTTGGATTGTAGCTCTGTGGTATCATTAGTGTAGTTCCATTTGTATTGTAGCTCGGTGGTATCACTAGTGTAGATCCATTTCTATTGTAGCTCTGTGGTATCATTAGTGTAGATCCATTTGGATTGTAGCTCTGTGGTATCATTAGTGTAGCTGCATTTCAAAAGTAAGCTCTGTGGTATCAATAGTGTAACTCCAATTACAGAAACAATCAGGATATTGAGTGAGGCACTGGCCCAGACATATAACTCACCCAGGGGAAATTGTCTTCCTGCCCCACAGTTCTCCCCTGCCCGTGTGGCAGTCAGGGGAGGGCTGGCAATTTGTGGCCCAGGGGGCAAATACATTCAAATGGCCCATTTCTATTATTGTTCTAGGCCACTGTTCCAGCCCACCCCTGTTTGTTAATTTTAAAATTGGCATCAATGTTGTAATGTAAATCACGTGATACCACAGAGCTTACAGTTGAAATGGGGCTACACTAGTGCACCACTACAAAGCTTACAATTTAAGTAAAACTTACCTAGTGATACTATAGAGCTTACAAGGGAAATGGTTTATACTCCTAGTGTAGCTCCATTTGGATTGTTCCTCTGTTGTATCACTAGTGTAGCTCCATTTGGATTGTTCCTCTGTTATATCACTAGTGTAGCTCCATTTACAGCAGCAATCGGGAGATTTAGTGAGATGCAGTGGCCTACCAGCCCAGATATATGACCAGCCCAGGGGGCAATTGTCCCCTTGCCCCCCAAGCCAGCCCACCCCTGGTGGCAGTCCTGACACAGTGGTAAGTCTGATTTTGGTTTTTTTTTTACTAGAATATGTGGCTGCAAATTACACTTGAATTCTTATAGTTTTGGAGTCTTTTGTTATGTTGTGCAGATCATAAAACTTTCTTACATGCTTGGAGATTTATTGGCAAGGACAACTCAGCTGATCCTACGTCTGGAGGACATTCTATATACTATTGGTCTCTACCATCTGTGATATGAACTGTTACAGCTATCTAAGTACTATCTAGTGCTGATATATCTATTGTGTCTTTATAGCTAGGATAGGCTGCACTGAGAATCATCTTCTGCAGAGACAACAAGACAGTCTACTGTGTCCATTGGTAAACAGCAGGATTAAAGGGATAGTAATGTCCCATAAAAAAATTATACCTGTTTTGTAGAGGTTTAAAAATTAAATTATTTGGCACAAATCCTATCTATCAATCCGTTATGGTTTGAGAGATACTCGCTTGTAAAGTTTCCCTTTTCCTTCTGTCAGCTGTAAAGCTGACAGCAGGAGATTCGAGTCGTGCAACTCGAGGAGGATCTTCAGCAGAGCTGAAATTGCATTATTTAAAAAGAACTGCTTCATGGGAACGCTCTACAAAGTGTGCTTGCAAATCAGGCACACTTTGTAGACCTTTCCAGTGAAGTAATTATTTTTAAATAACGAGATTTCGGCTCTGCTGCAGAGCCGCCGGCTGGTCCCCAGATAGAAGTAACATTGTAGTTTTAGGGAGACCAGTTTGTATTTTTCTTTCTGTCCTCCTGATGAAGTGGTTTGTAACCACGAAACATGTTGAGGGATTTTAGTGTCTTTTAATAAATCGTATAATATATATTTGCTAAACATCGTTTTGGACTGCCCTGGATATATTTTTTTTCACACTGTGGAAAATCCTCATTTAGTGATTGGATGCTTGCTAGTTGGGTTCCGTTGTGGGCAGAACCAGCATCGCAATTCCCCGATGGCTTCTAAAACTGGTTTCCTAGCTTTGAAACCGGATGGATACATTGAGTGAGTACTGATGTTTATCTCTTTCTAATATATGTATTGTTACAAAGTAGTAGTGCAGCTCTCCTTGTACTTCCTGTTGTTGCGGTACTTCCTTTTGTTGTGGTACTTCCTATTGTTGCGGTGCTTCCTATTGTTGCGGTTTCCGAGTGATTGAACAATAGGATTTCAGTATCCTCCACAGGCTATAAGTGTCATTTGGATTCCTTCAATGACATATTTTAAATGTAAGTAAATTTAGAGTTGAATAGCTCTCATTAAATCACCTGAACATACTACACTATAAGCCACTCCCCTCTCTCTTATGTTCATAAATCCCAAGTGTCCCTCTTTAGGAGATATTAGGGATCCGTACCTCCCAAGTGTCCCTCTTTAGGAGATATTAGGGGTATGTACCTCCCAAGTGTGCCTCTTTAGGAGATATTAGGGGTCCATACCTGCCAAATGCCCCTCTTTAGGAAATATTAGTGGTACATACCTCCCAAGTGTCCCTCTTTAGTAGATATTATCGGTCCATACCTCCCAAGTGTCCCTCTTTGGGACATATTAGGTGTCCGTACCTCCCAAGTGTCCCTCTTTAGGAGATTTTAGGGGTACATATCTCCCAAGTGTCCCTCTTTAGGAGATATTAGGGGTCCATACCTCCCAAGTGTCCATCTTTAGGAGATATTAGGGGTCCATACCTCCCAAGTGTCCCTCTTTATGAGATATTAGGGGTCCATACCTCCCACATGTCCCTTTTTAACAGATGTTAGGGATCCGTACCTCCCAAGTGTCCATCTTTAGGAGATATTAGGGGTCCATACCTCCCAAGTGTCCCTCTTTAGGAGATATTAGGGGTCCATACCTCCCAAGTGTCCATCTTTAGGAGA
This sequence comes from Rhinophrynus dorsalis, assembly GCA_037306005.1. NCBI lineage: Eukaryota > Metazoa > Chordata > Amphibia > Anura > Rhinophrynidae > Rhinophrynus > Rhinophrynus dorsalis. Next base: position 18,720,229 of record CM074727.1, on the reverse strand, counting down.
TATTAGGGGTCCATACCTCCCAAGTGTCCCTCTTTATGAGATATTAGGGGTCCATACCTCCCACATGTCCCTTTTTAACAGATGTTAGGGATCCGTACCTCCCAAGTGTCCATCTTTAGGAGATATTAGGGGTCCATACCTCCCAAGTGTCCCTCTTTAGGAGATATTAGGGGTCCATACCTCCCAAGGGTCCCTCTTTAGGAGATATTAGGGGTCCATACCTCCCAAGTGTCCCTCTTTAGGGGATATTAGGGGTCCATACCTCCCAAGTGTCCCTTTTTAGGAGATATTAGGGGTCCATACCTCCCACGTGTCCCTCTTTAACAGATGTTAGGGATCCATATCTCCCAAGTGTCCATCTTCAGAAGGGACAGTCTTCCTTTGATACCCAAATCCTGTGTCCCTCTTTCCCACCCTCTTTTTTAGGAGATCAGACTGTGTGGTATGTATATAAGTGCATCACATTGCTCCACAGCAAAAAAACTCACATTAATGTTTGTTTAAACGTTAGTATATGTGTTTATAAATTAGGCTGTGAAAATAAAATACTTTATTTTCTCGCTAAATCTTTTATTCAGTTACACAAAGAGGTGCCGATAAGTTAATCAATCAGTTGCTCAATCATTATGAAGGATCTGCCTGATTTGACAACATTCACTTGGGTTTGAGGAGATCCTTTAATAATGGGGGGGGCTGAGATTAAAGTTGTGCTCCTCTGCAATGGAGTATGGATGCTTTTATTGTGTGAGAGCAGGCCCGGACTGGCCATTGGGCATACTGGGCATTTGCCCGGTGGGCCAGTCCGGGCATTTAAAAAAAAAAAAAATCATTAAACGAGTTTGGGCCATCTTTCACTTTCTGAAAGACGGCCACCTTGTTACAAGTTTCCTGGTGGGCAGGCAATCAACGTGCAGCCGTGCGGCGCACCACACGTGATTATAAGCTCCGCCCACCATGGGCACCCATGGGCTGCTCAAAAAATAAAAATGGCTGCTCAGCCTTAAATGCCTGGGTGTATTTTTTGTCCCAGTCCGGGCCTGTGTGAGAGTCTTTCGTTAAATTGTGGGGACCGTAAAATGCTTCACTTAAATTATACTGTACTTATACCAGTTTTGCCCTAGGAAGAAGGTGCACCTTTAAAGGGATAGTAATACTTAGTTTTAACTTTATTTTATTTTGTAGGCATTAAAAAAACATGAAGAACGATATAAGTCTTATCTCTCAAACCTTTACGGTTTGAGAGATATTCACAAGCAAAGTTTCCCCTCCTGCCCCTTTTACCTAGTGTAAGTCATCTCTTCTCAGATGTGGAATCCAGTCCATAGACCAGACAGATAACAGCAGGGGACAATCTTCTTGCTATGAGAACAATGAAAGCCATGCCCCCTTGACAAGCTTTTCAGGTTTTTCCCCTTATCTTAATTGAAGATTGTCCCTCTCTGCAGTCTACCTGGGCACCTCCCTTCTGATCTGGCTGAGCAGTGTTACATCAGTAAAAGAGGCGGGAGGGGGACATTTTGTCATTGAATTACTCTTGAACTACAACTCTGACAGAACTGAAATAACACTCTCCAAAGTCCAAACACTATGATGATTAATTAGAGCTGCTTTTATTATGAAACATTACTATCTCTTTAACTATGGACTTGTGCGAATTACTATGCTATAAAGGTACAACTGCCATCATCAACATCCAAAAGCTGGACGTCAAAACACTGACTACGTTAAGGACTGGATCCAACCTACGCTGCCACGTCAGAACACACCCACGTACCGTTAAAGTGCTCAATACACGTCATATTAGTACTTGTCCCAATGAGCCATATCAAATAGTGACCTCTCCCTGTTTATTAGCTCTGAGTAAACAGAAGATGCTTGAACTCATCCTAAAGGTTCTTGTCTCACATTTGTACACCTGAGAGTTTGAATCCGCCTTCTAATCCCTGTTACAATAAAATATAGATATAGATACGTAAACAGATTTATTAACTAGGCGGCTGTGTACAGAAGAGTACAGAAGCGTCGGGAGACTCAGTTCAATGCGTTGGAGACCTCCGTCACATTCGAGGTGTTAAAAGGACCCATCACCGAAAAAAGAACGTTGGTGCTTTTCAAATGTCGAATTAGCCATTTTTGTGATATTTAACTTTATAAATGACTAGCAGTACTGGCACAAATTTACCCGTGCAGTTAACCCTTCGAGAGTCACGGAATACGCAACACATTGCAAAGCATTGCATACCCCTCTGGCATTCGAAGGGTTAATAAAACAAATTAAGAAAAAACAAAACAAAAAACATGCATTTCACAGGGTGCCAAATCATGGAGTTGTCACAGGGTACCAAATCTCCTCTATACTGGTGAACACATAGGTGGGCATAGACCCCCAGCCACTACTGTCAAAATATCTGCAATGAGATGTAGGGGCTACAATGTACACACTTTAACCCCTTAAGGACCGGCGGTCATGGGACATTTCCGTCCCATAATGACCGCATAGGGGCACTTGGACGCGCCGGTACACGTGACCTGTCACCTGTATCGGCGCGTCATTATGGGGCTTGAAAGAGACCGCTCCGATCTTGGAGCGGTCTATTTCAGGCCCTATTTTTACTTACAGCGCTCCCGGTAGAGCGCTGAAAGTAAAAAGTACGTGACGTACCATGACCGTCATCGGTCCTTGAGTAGTTCAAGGACCGTGACGGTCCTGGTACGTCAAGGGTCCTTAAGGGGTTAAAGGGGATCTCTCACCTAACTACATGTAATGCTCATCAGTTAGAGCATTTCTCGAAACCACTGAAAATAGCGTTCATTATATTTAAAAAGCAGTTACATTAGCAAGAATTAAACTTTAAAAAGTGTTCGGCTGCCTACTTCCGGCTTGCCGAACTTTGCCGACCAGAGACAGCTCCGTCCCACTACCCATCATCCTCTGATGACGGAGGCTGTCTGTCACTAAAGTGGAGCGATCGCATTGGCTAGATATCGATCTCTACCAATGCGATCGCTCCACTTTAGTGACAGACAGCGTCATGGGAGGATGATGGGTAGTGGGACGGAGCTGAGAGATCCCCTTTAACCTATAGCGTGTTGTGTGTATTCATTGTAGCCCCTGTGCTCCCCTGAAAATATCACGCCCCTCAATGGTTGGATGAAAGGGAACACCACTATAGAGGAGATTTTAATAACTCCTCCTTATTGACGCCCCTGGTTGCGTGTGCCAGGCCCACAGAATTTTGTTCTGTGTTAGTATAAAGATAAATATATATTAGAACTTGGGGAGCACCTTTTTTCCCTCTAGAGATCTTAGTGCATTGGCCCCTAGAACAATGAAGGGGAACCCCAAATTTGGGGCAGAACAGGAGCTCCCCAAGTCCTTCCTTATTCTAGGGAGCCAGTGCCCTAAGATTTCTCCATCTGTGTGTGTCCGATACAGTAATATCTGTACGGTAACACAATCCCACCTCTCATCCCCTTCATCCTCTATGTCCTCTGGTAGGAGTGCAATGGGTACTGACCCCTCAGATCTCTAACACACTGATCAGGGGAGGGCTGGCAACCTGTGGCCTGGGGGGCAAATACAATCTACTGGCTCATTTCTTCAGTTGCTCCAGCCCAGTGTCCCAGCCCACACCCTTTAGTCACTTTTACTAATGGTATTAATGCTGTTAAGTAAGGTAAACGAGACCACGTAGCTTACAGTTGAAATGCGGCTACTCTAGTGATACCATAGAGCTTACAATTTAAGTACAGCAACATGATTGATACCATTGAGCTTACAAGGGAAATGGGTTATGCTGTTAGCGTAGCTTTATTTGGATTGTAGCTCTGTGGTATCATTTATGTAGCTCCATTTCAATTGTAAGCTCTGTGGTATCACCATACCTGGGAACTTTCAGTTGAGGGCTACCCGGAGGGTAGTCCTCTGTTCAGCAGGGGGTAACAAAAATGACGCTAATCGCGTCAAAAAGGGGCGGGGCTTAACTCGAGTGTTGGGGGAATTTAACCCTTTGAGTGCCAGAGTGGTACGGAATGCATTGCAAAGCAATGCATTCCGTACCACTATGGCACTCAGAGGGTTAAATGTGTCACACAGAAGGCTGGGGACGGAGGCACAACGGGAGAAAAAGCAGATGTGGCAGAGTTTCAATAGAAACTCCCCACATCCGGAGGAATCAGCCTCTGCCCCGGAGACCCGGTAAAGCTCTGTCAGAACCGGAGTCTCCGGGGCAAATCCGGAGAGTTCCCAGGTATGGGTATCACTAGCGTAGATCCATTTATAGCAGCAATTGGGCGACTCAGTGAGACACTGGCCCAGACATGTCATCAGCCCAGGGGGCAATTGCCCCTCTGTCCCCGGGGCCAGCCCTCCCCTGACACTGATATCCAATGCACGCCAGCAATGTGTTAATGACCAGAACCGGAATGCAGAGGATAACTCTCTAGTGCTAAGAGTTAAAAGCGGATTCTGACCCTAATTCTACCAGGCTCCTGTTTGATCAACCTGACTGCTCCCCACATGCTGATGGTGGACTCCGGGACCCCTCCAGTCTGCTCCCCCACCCTCCTCTCTTGCCACAAGAAACCGGAGTGAGAGTATCCATCCAGAGAGGGAGCAGGTATGTGGGCAGGAAGGACAGACACCGCCTGGTCCCGGAAGATCCCTGGGCTGTGTGTAAACGGAGGGGATAGACTCCTCCCCCGACTGTCAATCAGGGAGGAAGGGGCGGGGAAATCCTCTCAGGTGTGTGAGTGAGAGCGGAGACACACCTCCACGGATTCACACTGCTGGGAACAGACTGATCCTTGGGAGGTGGGCGGAGCTTAACCAAGATGGGCGGGGTGAGGGGGCAGCAATGCATATGATTGTCTCTAAGAAAGAGCAGTAGCCTGTGGTCTACAAAGCTATAAAATCGGCCCCTACGAAAACAGGCGGTCTGAAACCGGCCCGCGAGTGGAAGGGGACCGAGAAAAGGCCAGCGACTCATGGGCGGGCCTAATGTGTCCCGCGACTCATGTGCGGGCCAAAAATGGCCCGCGGCTCGCGATTGGTCAAGAATGGCCCGCGAGTGTTGGACGGGCCAAAAATGGCCCGCGGCTCGCGATCGGGCCAGGAATGGCCCGCGAGGGTTCCACGGGCCAAAAATGGCCCGCGGGTAGTGGGCGGGCCAAAAGTGGCCCGCGAGTCGCGGGCGGGCCAGAAATGGCCCGCGGCTCGCGATGGGGCCAAAAATGGCCCGCGACTTGCGATTGGGCCATTTAGTTGTCGATAGAGGCATAGATCAGTCTAGGGAAAAAACAGATTGGGGGAGTCAGAAGGGAATTTTGGGTGAGGTGCAGGGAAATTACACGTTGCATGCACTGTCACTTTTCCTTTAACGCTGTCACATTACAAGGTAGTTTGACAACATGTGGCTCTTTTACCAACAGGCACTGTAGTCCCAGACAGCTTGAGATCCACATGTTGGCTATCGCTGCATTGGATCTTTATAAGCCCAACGCTTTGTGTTGTGAGACTCAGTATGTGTTGCGTTTTTTGTTCTGTCCTCATAATTCTTTCCCCTTTCCGTAATTTGTTCAGCATGGTATATGTACAACTGAAAACATTTTATTAAAATGTGGCATTGACCCTTTGAATGCTAGCAGGGTACGTCACAATGAGTTGTTTACCCATCTGACACTCAAAGGGTTAACAAAAAATTTATAGACGTACTTTCCTAAATGGCATACAAGTGAGAAGCAGGTGCGTTGTTGGTTTTTTTTTTTTGGAAGGGGGCGGTTGGAGACAGATCAATACATGAGTGGTATAACAGAACAGATCCTATGTAATAATTTGCTAAATCGTGTGTAACGCCGCGACATGCGCAGTAGAGACTGCCTGCGCCGCGGCTGATACAGAGCTGGGCACTCGAAGGAGCGTTCAAATCTGTATCAGCCGCGGCGCGGGCAGTCTCTACTGCGCATGACTGCCCCGCGACCGGGTGGCAGTGGCACTGTGGCCCATGTAACGGGCTGTTCAACTAGTACAGGTATATTGCGTATGGTGTTTTGCGTCTTGTGGCATCATTTTGCATATAGCATTTTGTGTATAGCTTATTGTGTTTTGCTTATTTTGCATATAGCGTTTTGCGTATAGAGTTTGCGTATAGCATATAGCGTTGTATGTATATTGTATAACGTTTTGCATATTACGTTTTTCGTTTCGCATATAGAGTTTTGTGTATAGAGTTTTGCATATTCCACAGAGCATTTAGCATATAGCCTTTTGTATATTGTGAATAGTGTTTTGTGTTTAGCATTTTGTGTACTGTATTTTGCATAGAGAGTTTTACGTATCGTGTACTGCATGTTGTGCATTGCATTGTGGATGTATTATGTGCGTATTGGTTTTGTGTGTGATTATGTATGTGTATTGTGTTTATATGTTTTTTGAGTTTGCTTGTATGTGTTGTGTACATTGTGTGTATATTGTGTCTTTGTGTTTTGCATATGTGACGGGGGTACAGGGGTTACTGCTTGGTAGACCGAGGGTTAAGCAATATATCCAGCCAGACAAAAAGATAGTAAATTGTATTTATTAGAGAGGTCACGGCACACAAACACAGGACAACAATTCCAGGCAAACAAACAGTGGTAAAACATAAAAACTAAACACTTCTGCTGTTCTCTTCTTGATGTGCCAGCAAAGTTGCACAGATTGCCAGGGGTTACATATAATACTCACAGTCCATATCAGCTTTATGCTGGAGCTTACACATAGTCCCACTAGAGGCAAGAGTGAACACACCGCCCACTGCGCCTGGTGCTGGATTGCATGAAGGTTCTTTGTATCTTTTAGTCCTGACAGAGGAGTTGGGAAGGCATCCTAAGAGATCATCCCCAGCCACTTTCTTTAGTCTTGGGCCATAGCCACCGAAGGTTAGCTTTCTGGCCACGATCCTTGTTGTGGGAACATCAGGGTTATGGTGACCACATTTACTTTCTGCCATTCAGGGACACATCTTTAATAAATAAGTCGCGGCAAAGTCAGGCCTGTACAAACACAATTCCTGCACCTGAATTTGTCTATGCGAGAATATCCCCCATGGAAATGCTGCACCTAAATAATGCAAGTTTGAGTTGCAATATGTTTTAAAAAAAAAATCATCACTCATCAGCAGGAGAGGGTATCTTATTTTTCCTCATCAGAAAAAAATAATGTGCAAATCAGCAAATATTGGCATGGCAAATTAACATGTAAACCTATATACAGTACATTGGTGTATATCTTAGTGCAGAAATTAGATTCTTATGATTGCCCAACCCTGGCCAGCATGTTTTTTTTTTCCTGTGTACCACCAAAAACATGAGGTTTACATGATAATTTTATCAATACTGGTTCAATGTCAGGGTTACGCTTTAAATATATGCACAATGCACATTTTAAAACTGTAACCCTAACTTTTAACCTGTTTTGACAAAATCATCATGTTAAGCTAATGTTTTTGGTGGTAAAAAGGAAAAAAACTTTTTTGGTCAGGGTTGGGCAATCATAAGAATCTAATTTCTGCACTAACATTAGGTTAGTACTGAAATGAGTCTTATGTTTGCCTAAACCTGACCAAGATGTTTTTCCCTCTGGCACACAAAACAAAAGCTTTAAATGATACATTTTTCAAAACTGCAGATTACATATATTTAAAACTTAACCCTGCCCTTAAACCTGTATTAATAAAATTATCTTCATAACCCCTTGAGTGCCTGTACGTTGGATACCTCTCTGGCACACAAAGGGTTAAGTCTAGTGTGTGGCAGGGGTTGTTAAAATATTTTTTATTTTTCTGGAAACATTTTGGGGATTTCTTTTTACATAATTTATTACCTCTTCGTAGTAAGGCAGGCTAGCAGACAGGTGGCACTGGCAGGCAGCGAGGCAGCAATAGCAGGAAGAAAGGGCACTGGTCATAACACACTACAGAGTAAGTATGTGTTATCTCATCTGTAGATTTTAAGCAGCCCACGCCGCGCGGCTGCTTGGCTTTACGTCTCGTCACCCTGGTGTCCAACGCTGACTTGCTACGTGCAGAGCAGACATCAGGTGACTTGATGCAAGCTCTGCATCGGGATCTAGCACAAAGCTGGCAGCCAGTACGGCACAGGGGAGCAAAATGAAGGCAGCCCGTCCGGCTCTCTAACTTCATTTGCTGGCTTGCTCCTCCTAACATGGGGAAAATGTGGGGCCTCATTCAGGATAATTTATGAGCACTGCAGGCTACAGCTTAATTCCGGGACCATTCATTGTCCCGGTGGGGGGTGACCCGGGACGCGGGACTGAGACACAAATTAAGGGACTGTCCCGGACGTTCCGGGACATGTGGTCACCCTAATCAGGGTACTTCTGTGGCTGTAGCCGCCTTGACTTACAGCCCAGAACTGAAAAGGGCACCTGGCCACTACAGTGCCCGCTCACTCTAACTCTTCTGGTGAGGGCACTCACCACTCCCAGTTTCTCCAGTACTCCTTTAGGAAGCGCATGGACCCTAGGCCTCCCACCATTATGGAGAGGCCTTCTCTCCTCTTCCTACATTTTTCAACTCCCCCTTCTCTCTGTGTCTTAGGCTTTTTCTACCCACCCCGTACAGGATCTGATGTCACAGGTAACATTTTCAAGTTCTCTTTTTGCTTAGCCTGATTTAAGGGGGAAGATACACACATTCTACACACAGATTTGCCCTACCCCACCTCTATCTGACCAACACTGGCTATCTCATAACACAATCTCTGTGGTCAGCTAGACTGGATGACACCATCCCTCTGTACATCATACACACTAACCAACCCATTTAATGCTGGTAAAATGGCCAACACTCTCTAATGCATGCACACACAGGGACATTAATGTTTTCAAGAATGGGAACACAAAATAAACAATGGAGATCACTGAAAACAGACAGCATTCATTCTCTGGGTGACAACCATTCCGTCACAGCGTGTATTGTATGGATTGTGTGTATATTGTTTATGTTGTGTGTATTGCATTATGTGTATTTTTTTGTTGTGTGTATTGCATGTGTGTGTGTGTGTATGTTCACTGCTGCCCCTGCATCTCCTTGCAGAGATTTTGAAAGGAGTGGCCACTGCACGCCCTGGCCACTCCTGTCAAAGTCACACCCCCATGCTCACACCAATAGTAGTAGCAGTATAGAAGACATTAGAATAACTCCTCCTTACTGCTGCCCCTGGGTGAGTGTGCCAGGGCTGCAGAATTTTAGTCACATGACTAAATGAATTAATTCTTACTAACCAAAATAGATAGGTTTTAGTTGTATCCTCCTTAATAAAACAAGTGTACTTCCACTGCTAAAAGGTGCTTTATTAAAAAGTGGTTGCAGCTCTAACATAATCTTTTAAGATGCAGATTCTCGGTGGCCTAAAATGTTACAGTGGCGCTGTTGCTACATCATCATATGGACAGCTCTGGTCAGTTGACCATGAACCTCCACAGGATGGTGTAACAACAGCGCCACTGTACCATTTCAGGCCATTGAGACACTGAACCTAGAAATTAGTTTGAGCTGCAATAACTGTTGAATAAAACACCTCTCAACAGTGGAAGTACTTTTGTACATTACTAACACTTTAAGTGTTACTATCCCTTTACGGCATGCATGTGTAATTGACATAAACCAGTGGTTCCCAATCTTCTCCTCAGGGGTGCTTTACAGGCCAGGTATTTAGGATTTCACTGCTTGTGCACAGATGAGTTAATCGGAGGCTCAGTCATTTCATTAAGGCACCTGTGTACAAGCAGGAAAATCTTAAAGACACGGCCTGTTAGGCTCCCCTGGGGAGAAGGTGGGACACCACTGTCTTAACCCTTTGAGTGCCAGAGGGGTACGCAACGCATTGCAAAGCAATGCTTGCGTACCCCTCTGGCACTCAAAGGGTTAAAGTAACCCTATCACCAAAAGACAACTTTAACTATTTTGAAAGAGCTTTCAAAATCATCTATATGTTGTACTGGACATTTATTATTTGAAAATTAGTTTATGAGTTATTTATAGGTATAGATTATGTTAATTAAGGCATGCCATGCTGATGATTCCTGTCTCCGCCCTAAGCTACCTCCCCCATTCACTGGCACTGCTCAGCAATTGCATCGCCCATGTCTCCTAGCACTGACATCATGTCTTATGCCTACATTACCTCTCCACTCACTGATGCTGCTCAGCAATGCATTGCCCACCTCCACTAGCACTGACTTCCTGTCTTATCCCTAAATTACCTCCCCCACTCACTGACACTGCTCAGCAATGCATTGTCCACATCCACTAGCACTGACTTCCTGTCTTATCCCTAAATTACCTCTCCAATCACTGACACTGCTCAGCAATGCATTACCCACCTTCCCTAGCACTGACTTCCTGTCTTACCCCTTCATTACCTCCCCCACTCACTGACCCTGCTCAGCAATGCATTACCCACTTCCCCTAACACTGACTTCCTGACATCCCTACATTACCTCTCCACTCACTGACGCTGCTCAGCCATACATTACACACCTCCCCTAGCACTGACTTCCTGTCTTATCTCTACATTACCTCCCCACTCACTGACACTGCTCAGCAATGCATTGCCCGCTTCCCTTAACGCTGACTTCCTGACATCCCTACATTACCTCTCCACTCACTGACACTGCTTAGCAATGCATTGCCCACCTCCCCTAGCACTAAATTCCTGTGTTATCCCTACATTACCTTCCCACTCACTGACACTGCTCAGCAATTGCATGCCCACCTCCCCTAGCACTGACTTCCTATCTTATCCCTACATTACCCCCCAATCACTGACACTGCTCAATAATGCATTACCCACCTCCCCTAGCACTAACTTCCTGTCTTATCACTACATTACCTCCCCACTCACTGACACTGCTCAGTAATGCATTACCCACCTCCCCTAGTACTGATTTCCAGTCTTATCCCTAAATTACCTCTCCCACTCAATGACACTGCTCAGCAATGTATCACCCACCTCCCCTAACACTGACTTACTGTCTTATCCCTACAATACCTCCCCACTTACTGACACTGATCAGTAATGCATTACCCACCTCCCCTAACACTGACTTACTGTCTTATCCCTACAATACCTCCCCACTCACTGACACTGATCAGTAATGCATTACCCACCTCCCCTAGCACTGACTTCCTGTCTTATCCCTACATTACCTCCCCTCTCACTGACACTGCTCAGCAATGTATCACCCACCTCCTCAGAACTGAATAAATGAAGTGTCAGTGAGCGGGGGAGGTAATGTAGGGATAAGGCAGGAATTTCCTGCATGGCATGCCTTAATTAGCATAATCTATTTGTCTAAATAACTCAAAATTGCTCTCTAAATAGAAAATAGTTCATACTAGATACAGATAGTGGAAGCTCTTCCAAAATTACCAAAGTTGTTTTAAGGTGATAGGATTCCTTTGAAATGAGTGGAATAATTCTAGACCAAACCAACTGCGCCGTAGTGGACAGATAAATGCTCCCCAATTTCCTATTTACTTAATGGGGGTTTTAACCCCTTAAATGCTAATGAGGTGCCCAACGCATTGCTTTGAAATGCACTGGAGAGCTCCCTAGCATCCTGAGAGTGAAAAGCCCTGTTTAAATAAACAGGGCTGTTTCATTGGTCCCCTATGGCACAGATGGATTCTCCCAGAATTGAATCACTTATACTATGAATATAAGGCCCTTTAAAAGTGTTATTAACCCTTTTGTGTTTCTAAGATCAATATAGAAATGAGGAAAAAAACACAAGTGTAAGACTTGCAGAATCATTTTATTAGAAATTATACAAAATGTTACAATAGAAATTTCTCTGTACAGCTTTGAACGTTCTTCTGCTTCCAGCAGAGGGAGCAAAGGAGCAGTGAGCAGCTTGTATCCCATTTCTGGCACCACAACCTTTCCACGCTTCATTCAAAAGTTATAACTATTTTTTTTATTAAACTGCAATTATGTATAGCTGTCAGTAGGTGGTGCTGTTCCTGTCACATAATATGGGGAACTGCAGTCCAGGCCTCAAGCTCTCCCATAGAGTGCTTTATAATAAAAATATATTTTCTGGTCTCCAGTTGGTGCTGGAGCTAATAGTTTTTATTTAAAACAAACATATATGGTTCATAATACAACTTTATTGCTCTTTCTGTGCAATGCATTGTACAGGTCTCTGGTCTTCAAGGGGTTAAGGACACTCTTACATAATTGCACATGCCCCTGCAAAAACTAAAAGGGGAATACTGATCATCTTGTTTTCATGTGATGTGAACATTAACCCCTTGAGTGCCAGAGAGGTGTTGCAATGCATTGGCTCTCTCTGGCAATCAAGGGGCAAATATCATCTTGAATTAAATGCTTGTTTATATACTTTACATGTTCTAATGTGCCTTGAACCACCAGTGCAGTATATTACAATGTTTGCCTTTTTTAGACCTCTAGAGCCCAACTGGGCATATTGCAGTAGGAGGGGGGAGTCCATATTGGTTTGCCCCTTTACATCACGGATGCATTAGTGAACGTGCACTGAACACCATCTTGCCTCTACTGCTTGTTCATTTTTATTGCCAAAACTAGTCTATTGGGGGCGCTGTCTGCCACCAAAAATGGGAAAGCATCAATAGTAAAAAAGTGCACAAGGCTGAGCAAAAAACAAGGGGACATCCTTTCAGGCAAAAGAAAAGCCACGTTAAACTAAAACAAAGGCAGGGATTTTATACAGCAAGGGCAGTAAAGATGTGAATTATTTGCCTCAGGAAGCTGTTTCAGCAGATAATGTGGAAAAATGTCAAAAAATAATTGGATACCGTTTTCTAGCTCAGAGAGGTATACAGAATTATGACAGTTAGTTTCAGTGCAGATAGGATTTTGATCCAGGGAGATAACTGACTGCCTTTTGGAGTTAGGAAGGAATTGTGTTTACCCACTTGGGGAATAATTAGAAATTGCTTGAATGGGTTTTTTTGTTGTTTTTTCCTTCTGGATCAAAAAAAACCAAAAAAAAACCCAAAGTGATATGGCAATGTCTGAATTTGATAGACATGTGTCTTTTTTCAAACTCATTAGCTATGGTACTATGAATAGGATGGTGCTTTGTGCATTTCCATAAATGCATCACTGATGCAAAAGGGAGAATAAACGGAGGACCTTTTGCACATAGTAATAGAGGAGCAGTTCTGAAGCATAGTAACTTCACATAGGGGATATAATTTCCCAGATTTTCCATTGATTCTAATGGGTCTTTTAAGTTACTCCTTGAATGCTAGAGAGGTCTCTTCGCAAAGCATTGGAGACCTCTCTAGCATTCAGGGAGCTAAGTAGCATTGAATCAATGTGGAATGGTTATTTTTCCCTTCTGGTACAAAACTGTTGCCCCATAATTACTCCACTTTCTATTGGGTAAATAGCCTGGATGTGTTTGTGATTTTAACATTTTTTCAGGATACTTTCCCTTTAACATCTGCTCTGCTGCGGGGACGTAAGGACAGATGGTCTAAAGCCCTTGGGTAAATCATGTCAAGCAAAACCATATTTAGCATAACTGGAAAAAACCCTATATAGATTTCATATTGAATTATTTACATAAAGAGCTGAGCTAAGAATGAGAGGTCATCCATTAAGACTAGAGGAAAGGCGCATTCGACTAAAATAAAGGCACGGATTTTTTACACTAAGGGTGGTAAAGCTATGGAATTCTTTTACTCTGGATGTTGTACTTGCAGATAATACAACTGCTCTCAAAAAAGCAATGGATGCTTATCTAGCACTGAACAATATTGAGAATTATGACAGATGGCTTCAAAGCAGATAGGGTGTTGAGTTGATCCAGGGAACTGTCTGATTGCCATATGGAGTCAGGAAGGAATTTTTTACCCACTTAGAAATAATTGGAAATGGCTTCAGAGTTTTTTTGGGGGTATTTTTTTGCCTTCCTCTGTTTTTGGCCTGGGCTGGACTTGATGGACGCATGTCTTTTTCAGACTTGTCAACTATGTTACTATATCCAGTATCCAGCTGAATACAAGAACAATCCTTTTAGTTACATAGGAGCAGTGATATAAAACACATCTACATTAAAAAAAAAGAATCAAACAAACTCTATTGCTGTGGACACTCACGTACCACTGTCTTGGAGGCAACACTGGCAGCTAATGGGTTAATGTGCATGGCCATTCCGTGATGCTAGATATCCATGACTGGGAACTCTTTGGATCTGACCCTGAGACTCAGAGTTTTGACCTTAATTTCAAGGTCTCATGGTGAAAGGCCAATTTGTCGGGATAAGAGAGTCCTGCTACGTGATCTGCACCAATTAACTGATTTTTTTTTTTTTTTTTTATAATCCTTTGAGAGCAGAGAGGGATCCAACGAATTGTGTCGCAATGCATTGTATCCCTCTCCGGCACTCAAAGGATTAAACCTTTAAAGGGATAGTAATACTTCGTTTTAACTTTATTTTATTTTGTAGGCATTAAAAAAAACATGAAGAATGATATAAGTCTTATCTCTGAAACCTTTATGGTTTATGAGATATTCACAAGCAAAGTTCCCCTCCCCGCCCCTTTTTCCTAGTTTAAGCCATCTCTTCTTAGATGTGGAATGCAGTCCATAGACCAGACAGATAACAGCAGGGGACAATCTTCTTCCTATGAGAACAATGAAAGCCCTGCCCCCCTTGACACGTTTTTCAGCTTTTTCCATTATCTTAATTGAAGATTGTCCCTCTCTGCAGTCTACCTGGGCATCTCCCTTCTGATTTGATTGAACAGGGGGGGGATACTTTGTTTGTGAATATCTCTTAAACCATAAAGGTTTCAGAGAAAAGACTTATATCATTCTTCATGTTTTTTTAATGCCTACAAAATAAAATAAAGTTAAAATGAAGTATTACTATTCCTTTAAGGACCAAAAGAGGCGGGGGAACCCATTGTGAAGCAATGAGTGTCATACGCCTCTGGTGCTTAAAACGTTAACCCTTTAAGTCCTCTCCGGGGAGGCCTGAAGAAAAAAGTTGACAGTTATGTTCCTAACAGGTCATGGGATTAGGATTTCCCAGCGTGGGCACAAGTGAATTAATGCAATGACTGAGCCTTTAATTAACTCACAAGCAGAGCGGCTCTGGAGGAGAAGATTGGACACCTCTGGTAATGTCTATTTAAAATTAGTTGCCCGAGTCTTCTGTATATTAAAAGAAACACATTGAGCTATGTGTAATCGCTTACTTCTTTGTAGTTCATAAGTTATGAAGCACTGAAGATCCACCTCCCGCCCCTTTCTGGCCGCCTCCCAGGGAATCTGAGTTCGGGTCGTGTGACTTGACGGCTGCAGCGAGGGACAAACTTCATTAAATTTAAGGGAAATCCTGCTCCCACTTGATGAAGGAGGGCAGTATTTCCCTTGTCGTACTGAAGTTTGTCCCTCGCTGCAGCTGTCCTGACCGGTCTGCATCTTCTGGGTGACGTGGGGAGAAGAGGCGGCGGTGGATCTTCAGTGCTTCATAACTTTTGAACTGCAAAGAGGTAAACGCTTAGACATAGCACAATATGTTCCTATTATTATACAGAAGACTCGGGCAATGAATTTTAAATATACATTACTACCACTTTAAAGGGGATCTCTCACCCCTATAAAAGTTAGGCTTACTGGGTACAGTATATAGCAATATTGATGAAAACTTTATTTATTTAAAGCGGAACTATCACCAAAAATAAAAACTGTCCTATGGGTTTTAACCTTTAAAACAACATTAACACTGTGTCTTTTTTTTTTTTTTTTTTTTTACAAATTTCCTAGTAGCGGAGATATTTACCCGCCAACATCGGGCACTTCCTCGTTCTACGGGACACTGTACTGTCTGAAGACTGCCCAGCTGCCCCAGGGATCGCGTTCTCATTCCCCTTCGTGGCTGTTTTTTTAGGGCTAACGTTACAGCAAACTCCGTTTACAATGCTGCTGTTGCCTTAATAGCATTGTAAATAGAGTTTGCTGTAATGTTAGCCCACAAAAAAACAGCTATGAAGGGGAGTGTGAACTCGCTCCCTGGGACAGCTGGGAAGTCCTCAGACGGCACAGTGTCCCGTAGAACGCAGAGTGCCCGATGTTGACGGGCAAATATCTCCGCTGCTAGGGAATTTGTAAAAAAAAAAACAAACACACAGCGTTAATGCTGTTTTAAAGGTTAAAACCCATGGGACAATTTTTATTTTTGGTGATAGTTCCGCTTTTAAAAAAAAATAAAACGCTATTTGGGCTAAAACTATTGCTTACACAGTGCCCTGCGCCCTACTTCCACATACACTGGTCTTGTCACTCTGCCTCTGCTCCCTTCCCACTACCCAGCCTCCTCTGATGACAGAGACTTTCTGCCTGTAAGCTGGAGCGATCTAATTGGTTAGATATCGATCTCTGCCAATGAGATCGCTCCAGCTTACAGACAGAAAGCCTCCGTCATGAAAGGAGGCTGGGTAGTGGGAAGGAGCAGAGGCAGTGCGGCAAGACCAGTGTAAGCGGAATTGTAGGTCTGAACAGTTGCCAGGTCTCAAGTTCAAATTATTAACTAAACCTTAAAATGTTTAAGAGGTGAATGTTCCCCTTGAAAAAGGTACTACTATGCATTATAAAAAATTAAATGTAACAATCATATATTGATTTATTATTTGACATTACTATCTCTTTAAAGGAACCTTTAATGACACATGTGTTTAGGATTTCCCAGCTTGTGTATAGGTGAGTTAATTAAACGACCGAGTCTCTGATTAATTCATCTGTGCACAAGTAGAAATCCTAAACACATGGTCTGTTAGGTTCCCGTAAGGAAAGAGTTGGGAATCACAACAAGACAACCATCCTATATAATAATTTGCTATGGATGTTTGTCAGAAGCCGTCATATGCAGTAGAGACTGCCCGAATGCACGGAATGCTGGGAGCACGGAATGCTGGGAGGTGTAGGAATGCTGGGAGTTCTGTGCTGGGAGCATTCTGTGCTTTTGGGCAGTCTCTACAGTGCATGACTGTGTGGCGGTAGTACGCAGAGCAGGACCGGCCTTTTAACATCGCCCAGACCTTGGCCTGTGTACACGGGATTTTAGACTAGTATATTATAAAATAACTGAGGACTGCCTAGTAAAAAACCCTTTACTCTCTTCAAATATTTATTGCAATTTTGAGACACAAAAATACCCTAATATTTTGCTACCATTAGAAAGTGACAATGTCAAACCTCTTTGAGACATTGCAGACTTATAGAGCCAGCAGACAGGCAGGTCTTCACTATTGTGGTGTCCGGTTGTTTCATTCTCTGCCACTAGGGTGCGCTACATATTGTAGAGTTTCAGCTGATCCTTAACATCCCCTTCAGACATGGCCCCGAAAGTTTCTTTGTTGTCTTCCATCATCTGGAAGATTGCCCCAAGTTGTTCCCTCATTACCCTGGAAAGGACAACAACACAGCATATCTATCTCTCACCTGGTATAGAGATTGCACAAGATAAGGTCTTGCATTGTTCTTCAGAGCTTGCAGCCTAATTGTATTGTACTCGAAATGGTCAACAGGGATTCTGGTCTCCTCAACTTCACAGATTAAAGGAGCATTAACTTTTTTTTAAGAAAAAATATATATTGTAGGGCATTTCCTGTTGAGTAGAATAATGGTAGTCCCACTGCTGAGAGATGCACATGTTCAGAGTTTTTACAGTTTAACTCATGTTTGTTTTGCATTAGCAGTGCCCTCTAGTGGTCAAATTCCAATTAGTTATTCTGTCATGTTCTAATGGAGAGGAAAGTCAGTGACAAGCAGTTCGCTATAGAATGTGATAGAAACTGCTGAGTCACTTCCTGTCAGTTAGAACTATCAGGAAGTAAACACAGTAAATTCACTTCCTGTCAGTTAGAACTATCAGGAAGTAAACACAGTAAATTCACTTCCTGATTATTTGAACTGTTATAAATTTTGAATAACACAACTGACAGCGGTGGGAGTGACCTTGTTTTATTCAACAGGACAAGCTCTATAACATATAGGTTTTCATAAAAATAAAGTTGACTGCTCTTTTAATAAGCTATTCTTGTTCCGTCCCAGCATTGCTCATGTCCTTGTAGGGAAAATTATGGATCCAAAATTCGAAATAATGATTATGTTAAAATGTTGTTATTTAGCATCAAAATGTGTTCCATCAATTTTCAAAGTTATGACATCACTTGATAAACTAGTTAACCCCTTAAGGACTACGTGACGTACTATAACTGTCACGGTCCTTAAATACTTAAAGACCGACGACGGACATAGTACGTCACATACTTTTTACTTACAGCCCTCCACCGGGAGCGCTGTAAGTAAAAATGGGGCCTAAAATTGACCGCTCCAAGACTGGAGCGATCTCTTTTAGGTCCCAAAGAGGCACGCCGATACACGCAACAGGTCATGTGTACCGGCATGTCGGCAAGGATCAAAGCGGTCCTTATGGGACGGAAATGTCCCAGGACCGCTGGTCCTTAAAGGGTTAAGAACATGAACGTTTTTTTAAAGAAATGGTCAAATGTAACATCGAAGTAATATGATGGTCATGTGTCCCCCATTAGGAGGTATTGTCTCTCTTTGACACCCAACTCCCCCTGTCCCCCTTTCCCACCCTGGTGTCCCTCTATTTAGGAGATCAGACTGTGTGGTGTGTATAGAGGTGTATCACCCTGGTGTCCCTGTGTTTAGGAGATCAGACTGTGTGGTGTGTATAGAGGTGTATCACCCTGGTGTCCCTGTGTTTAGGAGATCAGACTGTGCGGTGTGTATAGAAGTGTATCACCCTGGTGTCCCTGTGTTTAGGAGATCAGACTGTGGGTGTGTATAGAAGTGTATCACCCTGGTGTCCCTGTGTTTAGGAGATCAGACTGTGTGGTGTGTATAGAAGTATATTACCCTGGTGTCCCTGTGTTTAGGAGATCAGACTGTGGGTGTGTATAGAAGTGTATCACCCTGATGTCCCTGTGTTTAGGAGATTAGACTGTGTGGTGTGTATATAAGTGTATCACCCTGGTGTCCCTGTGTTTAGAAGATCAGACTGTGTGGTGTGTATAGAAGTGTATCACCCTGGTGTCCCTGTGTTTAGGAGATCAGACTGTGTGGTGTGTATAGAAGTGTATCACCCTGGTGTCCTTGTGTTTAGGAGATCAGACTGTGTGGTGTATCACCCTGGTGTCCCTGTGTTTAGGAGATCAGACTGTGTGGTGTATCACCCTGGTGTCCCTGTGTTTAGGAGATCAGACTGTGTGGTGTATCACCCTGGTGTCCCTCTATTTAGGAGATCAGACTGTGTGTTGTGTGTAGAAGTGTATCACCCTGGTGTCCCTGTGTTTAGGAGATCAGACTGTGTGGTGTGTATAGAAGTGTATCACCCCGGTGTCTCTGTGTTTAGGAGATCAGACTGTGTGATGTGTATATAAGTGTATCACCCTGGTGTCCCTGTGTTTAGGAGATCAGACTGTGTGATGTGTATATAAGTGTATCACCCTGGTGTCCCTCTATTTAGGAGATCAGACTGTGTGATGTGTATATAAGTGTATCACCCTGGTGTTCCTGTGTTTAGGAGATCAGACTGTGTGGTGTGTATATAAGTGTATCACCCTGATGTCCCTCTATTTAGGAGATCAGACTGTGTGGTGTGTATATAAGTGTATCACCCTGGTGTCCCTGTGTTTAGGAGATCAGACTGTGTGGTGTGTATATAAGTGTATCACCCTGGTGTCCCTGTGTTTAGGAGATCAGACTGTGTGGTGTGTATATAAGTGTATCACCCTGGTGTCCCTGTGTTTAGGAGATCAGACTGTGTGGTGTATATATAAGTGTATCACCCTGGTGTCCCTGTGTTTAGGAGATCAGACTGTGCGGTGTGTTTATAAGTGCATCATATTGCTCCACAGCAATAAAACTCACATTAAAGGGATAGTAATGTCTCTCTTAAATAAAATGTAATATTGTAGATATTACAAAAATAAACTAACTGATCCAAATCCCCTCACTCAAAAAAGGTTTGAAATTATAGGATATTGGAGATATAGGATGCTAAGTTTTCCCCCCTCCCTCCCCATTCACAGACGTCAGCTGTAAAACTGACAGAAGGAGGTTCAAGTCGTGCAACTCAGCGGCGGCTCTTCAGCAGAGCCGAAATACCGCAATCTAAAAACACATACTTCATTGGAACGGTCTACAAAGTGTGCCTGGTTTGCAAGCACACTTTGTAGACCATTCCAGTTAAGTATTTCTTTTTAGATAGCGGTATTTCGCCTCTGCTGAAGAATCGCTGGCCATTCCCGGGACCAGGATTTCATGATGTCAGCTAGAGGCTGACGTCTGTGAAAGGGGAGAGAGGGGGGAAGTTTAGCATCGTATATCTCAAACTATAAAGGTTTGAGAGACGGGACTTGGATCAGTTAGTTTATTTTTGTAATAGCTTCAATATTACATTTTATTTAAAACAGATATTACTAACCTTTTAATGTTTGTATAAAGGTTAGTATATGTGTTTATAAATGAGTCTGTGTAAATAAAATACTTTGTTCTTCTTCCAAATTATTTATTCAGTTACACAAAAAGGTGTCAATAGGACATGAAATATCCTAAAAATTCTTGGAAATGCCCCACCCACCAACCACGCCCCCCAGCAACACCCCCTAAAACAAACATGTCCCTCTCTGGCCATTTCAAATGTTGGGAGGTACGTGATGGTATTAACGCCAGTTTTAATTCCAAAAATGTCCACAAAAAAATTCTGATGTTAAATGTCTATATAAATATTATGGCTGCATGTCTATATATTTTCAAGTGCGTTATACTTTTGTACATTCCAGTCTAAAAAAAGTGATGCTATAATTGGCTTTAACCTCTTAAAGGAGCAGTAAACATTTTTTTATGAAAACATATTTTACAGAGCATTTCCTGCTGAATAAAAAAAGTCACTCCCATCACTGTCAGATGTTTTATTCAAAATTTATAGCAGTTCAAATAACCAGGAAGTGAATTTACTGTGTTTACTTCCTGAGAGTTCTGACAGGAAGTGAATTTACTGTGTTACTTCCTGATAGTTCTAACTGACAGGAAATGACAGGCAGTTTCTATCACATTCTATGGAGAACTGTATGTCACTGACTTTCCTCTCCATTAGAATCTAACAGGAAATCTAATCAGAATTTGACGACTAGAGGGCACTGCTAATGTAAAGAATCATGGGTTTAAACTGTAATAACTCTGGAAATATAAATCTCTTGGCAGTGGGAGTACCCTTATTTTACTCAATAGGAAAATATCTACAATATACATTTTTTCATTAAAAAAGTTTACTGCTGATTTAAAGACCACCTGATCCAGAGGTGAGGAGCCGTTAAGGACCACAGCATTTTTTTTCCATTGCAATGAATTCTGGAATTCCATGACGCGCTTTACGTGGGGACCAGCATGATGGTACTACACGTCAAATGCTGTTAAGGTGTTGAAGCAGAAGGAACACTTCTTAAAGGGATAGTAATGTTTCAAAGTAAAAGCAGCTCCAATTAATCATCATAGTATTTGGGCCATGGAAAGTATTATTTCAATACTGTCAGAGTTACAGTTCAAGAGTAATTCAATGACAAAGTATCCCCCTCCCACCCCTTTTACTGATGTAACAATGCTCACCTCAGAACAGAAAGGTGGTGTCCAGATGGCTTGCAGAGAGGGACAATCTTCAATTAGCATAAGTGGAAAAACCTGAAAAAACTGTCAAGGGGGGCAGGGTTTTCATTGTTCTCATAGTAAGAAGATTGTCCCTTGCTGTGAGCTGTCTGGTCTTCAGACCAGATTCCACATCTGAGGGGACGTGGCTTACACTAGGTAAAAGGGGCTGGAGGGGGATACTTTATCATTCAATTACTCTTGTACTACAATTCTGACAGTACTGAAATAACACGCTCCATGGCCCATATACTATGAAGCTTGATTGGAGCTGCTTTTATTTTGAAACATTACTATCCTGTTAACACTTCTTAACGCTTTGAATGCGTTGCGTACCCCTCTGGCATTCAGAGGGTTAAAATGAACTCTCCACTTACGTTACCACGGCCAAAAAAAACCCAGAGTCCCAGTGGGTTAGTAACATCACAGCCATGTATAAAACAGACTAATAAGCACAGGTCTCTGTTTGTATGAATCCACAAACGCATTCTTTATTCACTGTACATAAAACACAGACTGTCTAGAAAAGATCTGACATTTAAATGTCCCATCCCTGCATCAAGCCATGCAGAGAATATACTTCTGTGTATACTGTAAGAGTACCTTTATATATATATGCATGTATCAATATAAGGCATTTATTTGCATAGGAAAACTGTGAATATTGCACGTCTAACCTGGCAAGTGTGTAGAACAGGGATGACCAGCAACAAGAGGCCCACCAGATATTGTTGGATTACAAGCTGGAGGGCCTCATGTTGGCCACTCTGTTGTAAAGTTTCTCAAAAGTACTGGCGGGCTACCATTTCCATCATCTTCAGCTGGCTGGAAGCCTTTTGAAGATGATAGGAGATGCTGGAGAGCCACCGTTTGCCCATTTGTGTTTTATAAGCAGGCGTACCTTAAGGCAGGGGCGTCCACGTATTTTCAATTTAGGGCCATGTGCCCAGAAATCAATATGTGTAAGGGCTGCATTCATTTTTTTATTGTTAATAATGGTGATTTATAGCCTGTCAGCTATTCAACATTTTTTTTTTTATCAGTGATACAAAAGCAAAAAAAAAAAAAGTTTAAGCCCTTGAGTGCTAGAGGGGTATGCAATGCATTGCTTTGCAATGTGTTGCATCCCCTGTGGCACTGAAAGGGTTAATCAGCTTTATTTTAAAGGGATAGTAATACTTCAAAATTACTATCCCTTACCCTTGTAAAACTGAATAAAATGCCACCAGCGGCATCTCTCAGACCTTTATGGTTTGAGAGATAGCCGCTTTTAAACTTCGCTCCCCCCTGCCTCTCTGCTGACGTCAGCGTTCTTGCTGCAGAAGGAAATCCCTTCTTTGAATCAAGCGGAGGCTCTTCAGCAGAGCCAGATCTCGTTATAGAAGAAACAATCCTTCACTAAAACGGTCTTCTATGTGTGCTTGGTAACCAAGCACACTTAGAAGACCGTTTTAGTGAAGGATCTTGTCTTCCATAACGAGATCTCGGCTCTGCTGAAGAGCCTCCGCCGGTCCCGGGACTGGATTTCCCTGCTGCAGCAAAAACGATGACGTCAGCGGAGAGGCAGGGGGAAGCGAAGTTTAAAATTGTCTATCTCTCAAACCATAAAGGTCTGAGAGATGCCGCTGGTGGCATTTAATTCAGTTTTACAAGGGCTTCAATATAATGGATAGTAATTTTGAAGTATTACTATCCCTTTAATAAAGGTGCACTGATAATAGACCTAGTGTTAGTTATTGATCAAGTCAGCGCAGTAGAGATTGCCGGAACGATGCAGTCATGTGCAGTAGAGACTGCCGGAACGATGCAGTCATGCGCAGTAGAGACTGCTGGAACGATGCAGTCATGTGCAGTAGAGACTGCTGGAACGATGCAGTCATGCGCAGTAGAGACTGCTGGAACAATGCAGCCAGGCGCAGTAGAGACTGCCGGAACGATACAGTCATGCGCAGTAGAGACTGCCGGAACGATGCAGTCATGCGCAGTAGAGACTGCCGGAACAATGCAGTGATGGGCAGTATAGACTGGCCGAACGTGCTGATCCGGAGTGGGGCGCTCCAAACGGCTCACCACCTGTCTCTGCTCTCAGCGCCGGGGAAGCAGCCGAGGCTGCTGGGTGCACTTTAGCCCGTGTACATGGGCTTTCATACTAATAGATATATATATATATATATATATATATATAGCAGGGCTCAAAATTTCCACTCTCCACTAGCCAATGGCGAGTGAAAATTTAGCCCTGGCGAGTAGAAATTCATCCCTGGTGGGTATGTTTTGGCTTGCAGTGGCGAGTAACTTTCCTGGTCTGGCTAGTAGCAAAGGACTTCAAATTGTAGGCCCTGTATATAGTATACATATATATATATATATATATATATATATATATATAACAGACAACTATTCTCTAACTGTTCTGCAGCCTAAAAATAAATAAAACATTTGGTTAAAAATATCAGGTGGTCCGCACCCTGGGGTCAGGCGGGCATTTGGTCCACTGCCCACGCACTGGATGCTCCTGCCTTAAGGGCACCCTATCAAGTAAAAAAACACAACTTTTGTGATTTTGAAGAGCTTTCGAAATCACCTATATGTTGTATCAGCCATTTTTTGTTTAGAAGACTAGTTTTTGATTTAACTAGATTTATAGATTATGCTATTGAAAGCATTCCGTGCAGACACTTCCTGTCCTAGTCTTCTAATACCTCCCCCACTTTTCATATCACCTAAATGGTGTATTAGCCACTTTTTTTTTATTTATGAAACTAGTTTTTTGGGTTATTTAGATTTATAGATTAAGTTAATTAAGACATGCAGTGCAGACGCCTTCATTGGCTACTTTTTCGGTGACTGAAAGGATTAATGGCCTGTGAGCTGGGGAGGTAATGTAGAGATAAGACAGGAAGTACCTGCGCGGCATGCCTTAATTAGCACAATCTATAAATCTAGTTCAAAAACTAGATTTCTAAATTAACCATTTGAGTGCCAAAGGGTTACGCAAGGCATTGCAGAGCAATGTGTTGCTTACCCCTGTGACTCTCATAGGGTTAAAAGATTGCTAAAATAACATATAGGTGATTTTGACAGCTGTTTCAGAATTAAGTTAATAATACTGATTCCATCCTAAAAGGTGATTACATCGTTCACATTTTTACGCCTTCTGCAGTTATTCCTTTCCCCTCATTAGGCAATATAGGCAACAGATTAAGGTGCAAAATGTTAAAGAAACACTAACGCCTAAGAATGAAACAGGTTGATATAACAACTATCATATACTTATAGCTAACATATGTAAAAATGAATTATTCCTATGTTACTTCCTTAAAATATAATCCTAAATTTGCTTTTTAACTCGTGTAGTTTGTCCTGTACAGAGAGCATTTATGCAGTGTTGTTTGTCCTGCTGTTTATATTGTTCTGATAAAAACTAAAGTCTGTTAATTGATTGTGATTAGTGACCACTGCTCTTGTATTCAGAAAGGCTGTTATCTTATCCCAACTAATTTACAGATATTCCTGGACAATCAAAGAGAGTCCAAGAGAAAGGAGGAATGTCTGCTCCCTCATGCACATGAAAGACTACATTTTTGGCTTCAGAAAAGAAGCAGAACATTGTTACTGATGCTAGTTTGCAGTACAGGGAGATTAAGTGTATTTAACCCAGGTTCATTTTAAATGTTAATGTTCCTTTAAGGGGTGTGACATCCAAAATAGCCACACCCATCGATGCATGGTGGGTGTGGCCAGTGTAGTCTCAGTCACTCCCATACTCACATCCATCAGAACCTCACTCTTGATCTATGGTGAAAATATCATATCTTGCCCTAATGTCCTGTTTCTACACTAATTTAGCCAGTTTCTTGACCAGTTTACATAAATTGGCATTGGCTAGTTTATGTACATGTTTTTTGTGTGTGTGTGTTTATATTGAATTAGCTGTTGGGGACTACAATTCCCATCATCCCCCACCAGCTGTTGACTGGTGGGGGATGACTGGAGTTGTAGTCCATATTAACTAACTACCTTGTCATAGGTAGGGTGATGTATGTGCTAGGAAAGAGTGGATGGAGCTGGGGATGTGGTTAACCATGGGTTGGAGGTGTGGCCATAGGAGGGCTAGGGGTACCTAGCTTTCTTCCCTTAAAGTGAAAGTAACCACTTATGACAGCTTAGGTCCATTTGATGGAGTTCTCAAAGTCAGCTATGTATTACTTTAGCTTTTTTCCTGTAAAATAATAATTTATGAGATATTTACATTTATTTGTCAGTTTATGAAAATTAAGACAGTACTGGTTGTCACAACCATGTGCCAAATAGTAACATTCCACGCTTCTCTCGCTCCCAACTGTCTAACTTACACAAACTGATAAATAACAAATAAATATATCCTAAGCTTATTTTAAATAAAACATGACTAAGATAACATAAGTGATTTGGAAAGCTATTTCTTATCAGCCTAAAGTGACATAAGGTGTTAGTTCCACTTTAATTCAGGCTCTCACCCTCCAATCACTATTTAAAGGAGGGGCCTACAACTCCCATAAGCCTCAGCCAGCCAACGGAGGACTGAAATTGTAGTCGCCAACTCCAACAACTGACCTCCTCTGATCAAGCGTTTTCACACATTTAATCATATTTCTTCTGTTTTTGTTTTGGTTTTTTTTTGAAGGGGAGATCTGAAATAATCTGTCATTTTCTCCAATAGGAATTACTTAACGTGGACCTGGCTCCTTGAATTTAACCCTGTGAGCGCCAGAGAGGGCACTCAAAGGGTTAAGTCTGCATATTTGAAAACTTCTTTTAAAATGGCCTAGGTTTCATTTTAGCCAAATGACCAGCAGGAACATTGTTTAGGAGAGATATTGATCCTTTTTTTTTCGGGAAAAAGGTGAAAGTGTAATGGTGGTCTCTTTTGCACTGAGAGGTTAACCCGTTGAAAGATTAAAGGGGTGTGAAATGCATTGCACTGCCCTGGTTCTTAAAGGGTTAATTAGTATACAATGCCACACTTAAAAAGCTCACCATACAGAAATGAATGTATCAGTATCTACCAAACTATGTTTCTGATGCCACTTTGTCTAACACGATCAGAGCTGGATTCATATCCCAGGTGCCTCCGCCCATGGACACACCCCCACTCCTCACATGTGGGAGTGGCCAGCACAGTCGAGTCATCGCCCCTCAAAATTTGGATCTCTATGCAGTTGCCTACTATGCCTTTTGGGAAATCCGTCTCTGAACACGATACATTGGCAGCTCTGAATGAATTTTTCAAATACGCAAAATTAATTCAAGGTGAGAGGTCCACTTTAAGTTGCTGAAAATTTCTATTGATTTCTCTATTTTTGGCTACATTGGAGAATAATTTCAATAGTAAGATCTCTTCTGTTTCATTAGATTTTGAGGGGGGTTAAGAGAGGGAGGTTTTGTCATTCGGTCATTCTCTTTAGCTGGACTGTAAGGGTAACTTCATAACATCTTCAGGTCTGCAGAGAGAAAGAGACAAAAAGCGGGGTAAAGTATTTCATAATAATGTGTTCACTCACATGTATTGTAGTTGTATGTTGTGTTACCTTTCGCTGGAACACAGGGACATGTCTTTATAGATTAAAAAAAAAACACTCATGCTAAAATACAGCTTGCTCTTCTTATATGAAAGGACATGTTGTGTCAGTCACAGATTTGTAATAAAATTATTCCATACCATCAGAAAATGTATTAATACTTAAAGGGTTAGTAATGTCTAAAAAAAACTTTTTTGCATTTAGAAGAGCTTAAAAAGCTGATCTGAATGCAAAAAATCGTATCTCTCAAACCGCTATGGTTTAAGAGATACGGGCGTTTAAAGTTCGCTGTTTCCTACTGACAGCTGTAAAGCTGTCAGCAGGAGATTTGTGTCTGTCGACACGGTGGGGCTTGAGAAGTGCCGCGATCTCGTTACTTACAAGGAATCCCTTCATTGGAATGGTCTAAAACGTGTGCCTGACGTTTTAGACCATTCCAATGAAGGGATTCCGTGTAAGTAACGAGATCTCGGCACTTCTCAAGCGCCACCGTGTCGACAGACACAAATCTCCTGCTGACAGCTTTACAGCTGTCAGTAGGAAACAGCAAACTTTAAACGCCGGTATCTCTTAAACCATAGCGGTTTGAGAGATACGTTTTTTTTGCATTTAGATCAGCTTTTTAAGCTCTTCTAAATGCAAAAACGTTTTTTTAGACATTACTAACACTTTAACACAGGGTTACCATCCAGTAACCAGCAGAGCAATACACCATTGCACGTCACACAGGGTCGGATTTGCATCCCAAAGCATTCTAGGTGCTCTAAACTCCACCCATGACCACACCCCCACTCCTCACCTGACCCCTACCTACTCTGCCTATTGGGAAATTTGGCCCTGATGTCACTAGCTGAGTGATGCACCATTACATTTCTCCAGCAGAGCACTACACTATTACATGTCACTGGCAGAGTACCACACCATTATATGTCACCAGCAGAGCACTACACCATTTCACAGGGACATAAATAAAACCTACTGGACCTGTTGCAAAGACTGAAGTGAGGCTAAACACGTGCCAACTTGGTCTGGAGAGGGTTTGACTAACAAGAACTGACACAATGCTTTGGGCACTTTTCTGGTTCTCATGGGGTTAATAAAAATTGCTATGGGACTCACTGACTCTAGTCTTACCTTACTGGTTGGCAGCAGCCATTTGTGATGATATCAAGAACCACCAGCCAAAATAGGAAAATAATCTGATCGGAGGGGCCGCAGGATGGGGGGGGAGGGGTTATTAGGATTTTCCAGACATAGTAAGGGGTTTATTATTAGGAGGGGTCAGTTCTCCTTTAATACAGCATACCTCTCAGCATTTCAAATAGATAAAGAGGGACACTTTGTAGGTATGGATCCCTAATATCTCCTAAAAAGGTACATTTAGGAGGTTTGGACCCCTAATATCTCCTAAAGGGGACACTTGGGAGGTATGGATCCCTAATATCTCCTAAAGAGGGACACTTGGGAGGAATGGACCCCTAATATGTCCTAAAGAGGGACACTTGGGAGGTATGGACCCCTAATATCCCCTAATGAGGGACACTTGGGAGGTATGGATCCCTAATAACGCCTAAAGAGGGACACTTGGGAGGTACAGACCCCTAATATCTCCTAAAGAGGGACACTTGGGAGGTACGGATCCCTAATATCTCCTAAAGAGTTACACTTGGGAGATCCGGACCCCTAATATCTCCTAAAGAGGGACACTTGGGAGGTACGGACCTCTAATATCTCCTATAGACGGACACTTGGGAGGTACGGATCCCTAATATCTCCTAAAGAGGGACACTTGGGAGAAATGGACTCCTAATATCTCCTAAAGAGGGACACTTGGGAGGAATGGACCCCTAATATATCCTAAAGAGGGACACTTGGGAGGTACAGATCCCTAATATCTCCTAAAAAGGGCCACTTGGGAGGAATGGACCCCTAATATCTCCTAAAGAGGGACACTTGGAAGGTACGGATCCCTTATATCTCCTAAAGAGGGACACTTGGAAGGTACAGACCCCTAATATTTCCTAAAGAGGGACACTTGGGAGGTACGGACCCCTAATATCTCCTAAAGAGGGACACTTGGGAGGTACGGATCCCTTATATCTCCTAAAGAGGGACACTTGGGAGGTACAGACCCCTAATATTTCCTAAAGAGGGACACTTGGGAGGTACGGACCCCTAATATCTCCTAAAGAAGGACACTTGGGAGGTACGGACCCCTAATATTTCCTAAAGAGGGACACTTGGGAGGTACGGACCCCTAATATCTCCTAAAGAAGGACACTTGGGAGGTACGGACCCCTAATATCTCCTAAAGAGGGACACTTGGGAGGTGCGGACCCCTAATATCTCCTAAAGAGGGACACTTGGGAGGTACAGACACCTAATATCTCATAAAGAGGAACACTTGGGAGGTATGGACCCTTAATATCTCCTAAAGAGGGACACTTGGGAGGTACGATCCCTATTTTATCCTAAAGAGGGACACTTGGGAGGTACAGATCCCTCTCCTAAAGAGGGACACCTGGGAGGTATGGTACAGCCCTGGTAAATATGTACAGAATTTCTAAATACTAAAAAACGTATTGCTTAGGTCAGAGATCTGTGAAGTTTGGACATTTTTGAACGTGCCCCAACAATACCACTGATGCTGATATACTGAGAAAAGTGGGTGCAGTTCTAACTATCATCTGACCATAGGACACCGATACAAACAAATTCCCATTGATTTAACCCTTTAGGTGCCAGGAAGGGTTGGATTCCCCTCTGACACTCAAAGGGTTAGTTTAGTCATTCCTGGACATTGCCCTCTATTGTCTAATCTAGGGCTGGACAACATGTGGCCTTCCATCAGTTGTAAGACTACACTTCTTTATATCCTTAGCAGTAGGGTGACCACATTTCCGTTCTGCCATTCCGGGACGTTGTCACCCTACAAAAGCCTCTTCATCGCCACATTGCCCCTTGTTGCCCTACCTTGAGTCCCTGGTGGTCTAGCTGGGTGGAAAGTGCTCTGTGCCTCCTCTGGCACAGAGCTGAAGCTCCCGCGCGCTGTGCTCAGTAATGCAGAGCGCTGGGAGATGATGTCATCTCCCAGCGCTCTGTATTACTAGAGCGCTTGCCTCCGGGTGATCAGGCTCAGCTGCATTGCCGCCCTGGATGTCAGCCTTCAAGCGGTGTGTCATATCATGGACGCCGCGAGGGAGCGCTGGTTTATGCAACCAAGCGCTCCCTCGCTGCGTCCATGATGTGACACACCGCTTGCAGGCTGACATCCAGGGCGGCTTGGCTTCATTCCGGGACACTTCATTGTCCCGTTTGGAGATGACCCGGGACGCGGGACATAGCCCTGAAATAAGGGACAGTCCCGGACATTCCGGGACCCGTGGTCACCCTACTTAGCAGGCTAAAATATAGGGCGACCACATTTCCATTCAGGGACACTGCGGAGACAAGAGCAGCAGAGTACTTGTCCACAGCTGTACAGAATCTATGCAGAAGGGGTCACTATACATTACTGAATATCAATGCACAACCTGCTCTTTCTCTAGTGCACCACAGAGTTTTAAACACTAGTGGCTGAATTGCCTATTGACTGCTGTGACAGAAAGTGATGTCTGTGGTTGGCTACAAGAAAATGTACATGCAAAGACTTAGACTAGCATTACACCATAACAATATTGCACTGCAGCTCCTGTTTGAAAGCCTGATCAAGGCTCAGTTATTTCTTTTGTGTTGAGCTCTGGCTGGAAGCCATTTTCTTGTAGCCCAGCAGAGGCATCACTTCCTGTCAGGTAGGCAACAGGCAGTTTTCCATCTAGACATGGGACCCACATTTAAAATCCAGGATTCTGCCAGTCAATCCAGGACACGTGGATGTATAATGGGAAATGTAGTCCAGCAGCAGGTGGAGGGCCACAGGTTGTCCAGGTCTAATATAAAGAAATGTCACAGTGTTCCAGACACAAAGTAAATCACAATATTTTTCATATTTATATTTCATCACAAACAAGAGTTATTGGGTGAAAAGATTATCTTTCACCATTCAAAAAGGTGAAGTCTGATCTGATGTTAACTCTTAAAGTACTTTGCTGCACCCTAAGCTTTTGCATAACATTGGACACACAACTGCAATTAATGTGAATAATTGTTAAAAGGAATGAGTCACCAAACTGCTCTTTAATTAATATGGGTTACAGGAGTCTATGGCACACTAAACAAAGTGTAGTTACAGGCAGAGGACACTAGGGGGAGGCAGAGGCCAATCTGATGCGTAAGTGTAGTCAGCACAACTAAAAATAATTTTTTTTATTGGAAAATGAGGAACCCACAAGAAATGAATAATAAAAATAACTCATATTATAAATCTGTATCCGCTGGTTCTTTAAATACCTCAAAATAAAACCACATAAGAGGAACTACATGGCTGAGATTCATGTATCAGACATATTAACTCTTTGAGTGCCAGAGGGGTACGCAACGCGTTGCTTTGCAACGCGTTGCGTACCCCTCTGGCACTCAAAGGGTTAAAATCACAGGAGGCACAAATGGGAACTCTAAAAGGTGAGAGCAAACTTCTTTATTTAACCCTTTGAGTGTGCGAGGGTTAGCATTGCAAAGCGATACCCTAGATAGCCTTCTGGTACTCAAAGGGTTAATGGGTCCAATGTTAACAAAGTCATGCTAATGAATGTGGCTTGGCAGTAAAAGGAGGACGCTACTTTTTACAAGTAAATCCATCCCGTCTGAAAATATATATCGTACAGAATTAAACGTCAGACAGATGAGACCTGACCTCTTTTCTCTTAACATTATTTAAACTGGCTTTTTCTCTGTCTGGACCGTTTTTATTTTGTTGGGATAAAAAAAATAATGAAATAAGATTTAAAAAAAAAAGGATGGCTCTAACATTTCTTTAAAAAAATAAACTTTATCACTGCCACCCTGTTCCTCCAGTTTCCCACCCACTTCTCCTCCTTCCCACCCTGTTCCTTCCACTTCCACCCACTTCTCCTCCTTCCCACCCTGTTCCTTTCCCTTCCCACTCACTTCTCCTCCTTCTCACCCTGTTCCTATCCCACTTCCACCCACTTCTCCTCTTCCCACCCTGTTCCTTCCACTTCCCACTCACTTCTCCTCCTTCCCACCCTGTTCCTTCCACTTCCCACCCACTTCTCCTCCTTCCCACCTGTTCCTCCAATTTCCCACCCACTTCTCCTCCTTCCATCCTGTTCCTTTCCCTTCCCACTCACTTCCCTCCTTCCACCCTGTTCCTTCCACTTCCCACCCACTTCTACTCCTTCCCACCCTGTTCCTTTCCCTTCCCACTCACTTCCCTCTTTCCCACCATGTTCCTTCCACTTCCCACTCACTTCTCCTCCTTCCCACCCTGTTCCTCCAATTTCCCACCCACTTCTCCTCCTTCCCACCCTGTTCCTTTCCCTTCCCACTCACTTCCCTCCTTCCCACCCTGTTCCTTCCACTTCCCACCCACTTCTCCTCCTTCCCACCCTGTTCCTCCAATTTCCCACCCACTTCTCCTCCTTCCCACCCTGTTCCTTTCCCTTCCCACTCACTTCTCCTCCTTCCCACCCTGTTCCACCCACTTCTCCTCCTTCCCACCCTGTTCCTTCCACTTCCCACTCACTTCTCCTCCTTCCCACCCTGTTCCTTTCCCTTCCACTCACTTCTCCTCCTTCCCACCCTGTTCCTTCCACTTCCCACTCACTTTCTCCTCCTTCCCACCCTGTTCCTTCCACTTCCCGCTCACTTCTCCTCCTTCCCACCCTGTTCCACCCACTTCTCCTCCTTCCCACCCTGTTCCTTCCACTTCCCGCTCACTTCTCCTCCTTCCTACCCTGTTCCACCCACTTCTCCTCCTTCCCACCCTGTTCCTTCCACTTCCCACTCAGTTCTCCTCCTTCCCACCCTGTTCCTTCCACTTCCCGCTCACTATCTCTCCTCCTTCCCACCCTGTTCCACCCACTTCTCCTCCTTCCACCCTGTTCCTTCCACTTCCCACTCACTTCTCCTCCTTCCACCCTGTTCCTTTCCTTCCCACTCACTTCTCCTCCTTCCCACCCTGTTCCTCCCACTTCCCACTCACTTCTCCTCCTTCCCACCCTGTTCCACCCACTTCTCCTCCTTCCCACCCTGTTCCTACCACTTCTCCTTCTTCCCACTCTGTTCCTCCCCCTTCCCACTCACTTCTCCTCCTTCCCACCCTGTTCCTTCCCCTTCCCGCCCACTTCTCCTCCTTCTCACCTTGTTCTTCCCACTTCCAACACGCTTCTCCTCCTCACCCTGTTCCTCCCACTTCTCCTCACCCTGTTTCTCCCACGTCCCACTCACTTCTTCTCCTTCCCACCCTGTTCCTCCTACTTCCCACCAACTTCTCTCCTTCTCACCCTGTCCTTCCCACTCACTTCTCCTCCTTCCCACCTTGTTCTTCCACTTTCCACCCACTTCTCCTCCTCACCCTGTTCCTCCCACTCTCCTTCTCGCTCTGTTTCTCCCACTTCCAACTCACTTATTCTCCTTGCCACCCTGTCCCTCCACTTCCCGCCCACTTCTCCTTTTCACCATTTCTCCCACTTCCACCCACCTTGTTCTTACCATTCCCACCCACTTTATGACACAAACAGTTAAGCTCCGCCCCCACTTGTGACTAAGCTCCACCCTTTATGACACAAATCACTTCAGTTACATCCCCAGTCGCACCTATGAGCCCTCTGCAAGGGCTAAAACGATACAAAGTTCCCAGGTATGGCTGATGGTAATATATCCTACATAATAATCCTAATAATGATTCGCTAGGATGTTTGTCATGATGCAGTCATGCGCGGTGCCCGCATTCTGATTGCATCGCGTGAGTGAGGGACGCAAAACTGCATCGTGTGGAGCAGTGAGGTAGCGGCCTCTTAACATTACCCGGACCTTGACCCGTGTGCACAAGTTTTATACATAATACACTATGTTGCGTTCCCTCTTTTGAGCTTTATTTTGATCCACAGTGAAGAACCAGCTGATAAAGATCTATAATAGGGGTTCTTTTTAAATATCTATTGTGTATTTATAAGGGTCAAGTGATAGCACCCCCATAACATTTCAGGTCATGAATTACATGAACCAGGTAAACAAATAAATTAGAGATAATCGGGTGGATTCTAATCACAAAACAGTCATTACTGCTTATGGTTTTATCCGCTTTTAAAGTGGAACTACCCACCCTACAAAACCTTTAGCTTAAGTAAGTCCCCATCTGGCGACTAGCTGCTTAGTAGCGCTAGTCGCCAGAATAATTACCCTATTGAATAGATTTCTGCTCTCTTCTATGGCTGACAGTAGCACGGAGCACAGACATCTTGCTACTGTGACATCCGTGCGCCTGCGTTGTCAGTCCCTTTTAGAGCCGGCCAGCTCCTAGCAACGCCTCCTAGACCTGGCTGGGACTGACAGCGCAGATGCACGGACGTCACAGTGACAAGATGTCCACGCTCCGTGCTACTGTCAGCCATAGAAGAGAGCATAAATCTATTAAATAAGGTAATAATTATGGTGACTAGCGCTACTAAGCAGCTAGTTTCCAGATGGGGACTTAGTTAAGCTAAAGATTTTGTCGGGTGGTAGTTCCACTTTAACAGGCCTGATAAAAATTGGCCAATTTTACATTTTTATTTTGGAAGATTTTATAACTTTAAGAAAAAAAGATGCTTAGCAGTAAATATTATGTTTATAGGGGAACGCTCGCCTCCTGTAAAGTCATTCTTATATAAATTTCTATGTCAATACATTTTCAATATTTTTTTTTTTTTTTTAATGCTGTATTGACGGAGAAATTAGGCTTTTTAATGTAAGAGCATGACGTCAGTTCAGGACAGGTTGCGGTACAGCCTGTCAATCTTCCCCTTACCCAATTGCTCCCTGTTACCACCTCCTCCTCTGACAGAGGAATCCAGTATGTGCCAATGAGATTTCTCCAGCTCATATGGAGGATTCGTTTGTCATCGGAGGAGGTGATAACGGGGAACAACCGGGGAGGGGAAGAGGAGAAGATTGACAGGCTGCACTCAGAGCTGTACCAAAGCCTGTCTTGAATTGACATTGCACTCTTACATTATAAAGCCTAATTTCTCTGTCAATACTGTATTAAAGGGATAGTAATACTTCGTTTTATCTTTATTTTATTTTGTAGGCATTAAAAAAACAAGAAGAACGATATAAGTCTTATCTCTCAAACCTTTATGGTTTGAGAGATATTCACAAGCAAAGTTTCCCCTCACTGACCAAAACGGTCAAGACTGCCATCTAGCTGTCAGATTTGGATTCCGGTCCTCGGACCGGCTGTGGCTGTACAGCAGAGCTGAGATTGCGAGATATAAGAAGAACTACTTCATTCGAATAGTCTACAAAGTGTGCCTGGTTTGCAAGCACACTTTTTAGACCCTACACTTGAAATAGTTATTTTTATAACTTGAGATCTCGGCTCTGCTGAAGAGCCACCGGTTGATCTGTGGACCAGATTCCAAATCTGACAGCTAGATGCAGACTTGACCTTTTTGGTCAGTGAGGGAAAACTTTGCTTGTGAATATCTCTCAAACCATAAAGGTTTGAGAGATAAGACTTATATCGTTTTTCATGTTTTTTTAATGCCTACAAAATAAAATAAAGATAAAATGAAGTATTACTATCCCTTTAAAAAAATGAATTGAAAATGTATTGCCATAGAACATTCATATAAGAAGTACTTTACTGGAGGTGGATTTGAGCTATTTAATTGTTTTTTGGCGATGATGTGCCTTTAAAACGGGTCTTGATTTGAACCACGTGCAAGTTTTTCACTTTTTCTTTGAAAAGTACAGTCTGATTGGGTAAAGATTGGAATGGGAAGATATTAACCATTACAGGAAAACACTACTGCAAATATACAATGTACTACTAATAATGTACTATTAACACGTATCAATGCCTTGATGTGATATTACATATGCTGGTCTTCAGCAGAATGTGAGAACCTTATTTCCTTGCACTTCTCACCTCCTGTTCTCTATTGCATATTAGAGTTCAGTCTCTGGACCCAGAAGTGCAATTACAATAACTCCGCCCCCCCCGGCAAATGCAGTACTGTATATCTTACATCTTATCAAGGTATAACGTTTACTTACATATCTGCAGTTTTTACGTATTCTAGCTTATACAAGCAAATTATATTTCAGGATTTGTGTTAATTTCAGAGTAGCAATAGGAGAAGTTATAGGGAGGGTTATGTGGAGTAATAGGAGGAGTTACAGGAAGTGGTTATTTGGAACAATAGGAGGAGGAGTTACAGGAAGTGGTTATATGGAACAATAGGAGGAGTTATATGGAACAATAGGAGGAGTTACAGGAAGTGGTTATATGGAACAATAGGAGGAGTTACAGGGAGGGGTTATGTGGAACAATAGGAGGAGTTATATAGAACAATAGGAGGAGTTACAGGGAGGGGTTATGTGGAACAATAGGAGGAGTTATATGCAACAATAGGAGGAGTTACAGGAAGTGGTTATATGGAACAATAGGAGGAGTCATATGGAACAATAGGAGGAGTTACAGGAAGTGGTTATATGGAACAATAGGAGGGGTTATATGCAACAATAGGAGGAGTCATATGGAACAATAGGAGGAGTTACAGGAAGTGGTTATATGGAACAATAGGAGGGGTTATATGCAACAATAGGAGGAGTTATAGGGAGGAGTTGCATAGAGCAATAGGAGTTAAAGGGAGGGGTTATATCAAGCAATAGGAGGATTTATAGGGAAGTTTATACAGGGCAGCAGAGGAGTTATAAGGAGGTATTATATAGAGCAATAGGAGGGGTTATATGAAGCAATAGGAGGAGTTGCAGGGAGGAGTTATATGAAGCAATAGGAGGAGTTGCAGGGAGGAGTTATATGAAGCAATAGGAGGAGTTATAGGGAAGGTTATACAGGGCAGTAGGAGGAGTTATAAGGAGGCATTATATAGAGCAATAGGAGGGGTTATATAAAGCAGTAGGAGGAGTTACAGGGAGGGGTTATATAGACCAATAGGAGGAATTAAATACAGCGATAGGCAGAATTATAGGGAGGAGTTATATAGACATATATGGATTATAATTAGTTTTGGGAGAAGATATTGAGGCTGATGTACTAAGAAAAGTGTATAATTCTCGGACAAGCCATAATCTATATATTATAAAGAATACAATGAATTAATTAAATTAAGCATCTTTCACCCAGTAAAGTCGAAACAGTGAGAACACTTCATAAAGTGACAATGGAAATGTGCTGTTTCCACTCTTTTAATCTGAGCGGTTTATTCCCAGCATGCCTGGGAATTCCCCTGATCTTACCGAGAGACTCCAGGGTGTATGCCTAATTACCGGGCTGATTCCCAGGACTCGGTGCATTCCCTTGTGACTCCGCCCACTTCACTGCCAGTTCTGATCAGTGTCCGCCCAGTTCTTCCCACACTCCGCCTATTCTATGGGCACACCCCATTCCCTCTGCTCATAATCCCACCCACCTCAATCAAGTCCCACCCCCCTCATGATGAGAATTGGTGGCTTGGGACAAGAATTTTCCAAGTTATCAAGGGAGGGCTGGCAAGTTTTGGCCTGGGGGGTAAGTACAATCAAGCGGCCTATTCCTACTAATGTCCCAGCCATCACTCTTTTGTTAATGTTATAATTGGAATTAATGTTACGAGCTTAAAACTGAAATGGTGGTACACCAGTGATATCACAGAGCTTATAACTGAAATGGTGGTACACCAGTGATATCACAGAGCTTATAACTGAAATGGTGGTACACTAGTGATATCACACAGCTTATAAATGTAATGGCGGTACACCAGTAATATCACAGAGCTTATAACGGAAATGGTGGCACGCTAGTGATATCACAGAGCTTATAATTGAAATGGTGGCACACCAGGGATATGACAGAGCTTATAACTGAAATGGTGGTACACCAGTGATATCACAGAGCTTATAAGTGAAATGGTGGCACACCAGTGATATCACAGAGCTTATAATTGAAATGGTGGCATACCAGTGATATAACAGAGCTTATAACTGAAATGATGGTACACCAGTGATATCACAGAGCTTATAAGTGAAATGGTGGTACACCAGTAATATCACAGAGCTTATAACGGAAATGGTGGCACGCTAGTGATATCACAGAGCTTATAATTGAAATGCTGGCACACCAGGGATATGACAGAGCTTATAACTGAAATGGTGGTACACCAGTGATATCACAGAGCTTATAAGTGAAATGGTGGCACACCAGTGATATCACAGAGCTTATAATTGAAATGGTGGCACACCAGTGATATAACAGAGCTTATAACTGAAATCGTGGTACACCAGTGATATCACAGAGCTTATAAGTGAAATGGTGGCACACCAGTGATATCACTGAGCTTATAATTGAAATGGTGGTACACCAGTGATATCACAGAGCTTATAACGGAAATGGTGGTACGCTAGTGATATCACAGAGCTTATAATTGAAATGGTGGCACACCAGTGATATAACAGAGCTTATAACTGAAATGGTGGTACACCAGTGATATCACAGAGCTTATAAGTGAAATGGTGGCACACCAGTGATATCACAGAGCTTATAATTGAAATGGTGGTACACCAGGGATATCACAGAGCGTATAAGTGAAATGGTGGTACACCAGTGATATCACAGACCTAATAAGTGAAATGGTGGTACACTAGTGATATCACAGAGCTTATAACTGAAATGGTGGTACACCAGGGATATGACAGAGCTTATAAATGAAATGGTGGTACACCAGTGATATCACAGAACTTATAACCAAAATGGTGGTAAACTAGTGATATCACAGAGCTTATAACTGAAATGGTGGTACATTAGTGATATCACAGAGCTTATAACTTAAATGGTGGTACACCAGTGATATCACAGAGCCTATAACTGAAATGGTGGTACACCAGTGATATCACAGAGCTTATAAGTGAAATTGTGGTACACCAGTGATATCACAGAGCTTATAACTGAAATGGTGGTGCACCAGTGATATCACAGAGCTTACTATTTAAATGGTGGTACACTAGTGATATCACAGAACTTACAACTGAAATGGAGCTACACTCTGTAAACTCTGTTTACTCCATTTACAGCAGGAAAGAGGGAGATTGAGTGAAGCAGTGGCCCATCAGCCTAGACTTACTACCAGCCCGGAGGGGGGGGGCAAATGCCCCAATGTCAGCCCTTGGTGAACACCCTGTATTTCTTTTTATAGTGTAAGTGGTTGGTCCAGGATTTTTGACTTTTATTAGTACATCACCCTCAGTGTAAGTAGATATATATAAGGGTAATTACACAAAATAATATTTTTTTAGTACAAAAATAATCATATAGTTTTATTTATAATCCATACTGAACCTATTAACAATTCTGCTGGTGAAGGTACAGTAGTGATGGGCTGTGAGTTAAAGAAGGGTCGGTATGGGATTGGGGGGTCCAGGGTTTATATAACAGGCACATTAATCAGTATTACTGGGGGAGGGTATTGATTACTATCACACTAGGATCTGCATCTTACCACATAGTAACAGTGTGTGGGCTCTGTGCGTGTTACAGTGATGTGAAATCAGATGTCAACTCAATCCTGCAAGGAAAACGCATTACACTTATCACGGAGGGGTGTGCGTCACATTACCAACGCACCATAGACATGTAGGGGGACAACCGGTTTCCAATTTCAAAAACTATATTACAAATGAAGGGCTTATACAACATAGAAGGCAGATACAATGGATACATTTAAGAGAAGATTAGACAAAGTTCACAAAGTTCTTTCAAAAGGGACCATGCAGGTCTATACTGTATAATAGTAGGAAAATCAGGAAGGTCTGATAAAGACTAACGTATTTGGTAGCAGGAAAGCTGTACAGTTCTCATGTCACTAGGGTATGAGGCAGTGATTCTCAACCAGGGTCCCGTGGCACTTTGGTGTGCCGAGGACATCAACTTAGGGTGCCCTGTGTTTTCTATGAAAACTAACAAAAATGTACTTTTAAATAAAGATTTATAGAAATTGTTATGCACAATATGTTTAGTTTTGTTATTACAGTTGTAAGATCTAATAATAACTGTATATTTAAAGGGATAGTAATGCTTCCTTTTAACTTTATTTTATTTTGTAGGCATTAAAAAAACACGAAGAACGATATAAGTCTTATCTCTCAAACCTTTATGGTTTGAGAGATATTCACAAGCAAAGATTCCCCTCCCCGCCCCTTTTACCTAGTGTAAGCCATCTCTTCTCAGATGTGGAATCCAGTCCATAGACCAGACAGATAATAGAAGGGGACAATCTTCTTCCTATGAGAACAATGAAAGCCCTGCCCCACTTGACAAGCTTTTCAGGTTTTTCCCTTATCTTAACTGAAGATTGTCCCTCTCTGCAGTCTGCCTGGGCACCTCCTTTCTGATCTGGCTGAGCAGTGTTACATCAGTAAAAGGGGCGGGAGGGAGATACTTTGTCATTGAATTACTCTTGAACTACAACTGTGACAGAATTGAAATAACACTCTCCAAAGTCCAAATACTATGAAGATTAATTAGAGCTGCTTTTATTATGAAACATTACTATCCCTTTAAGTATTGTACCCTTCGTTATGCCCTTGATATATTACATTAAATATGTTAGGGGTGCCCTGAATGTTCTAGATTATGTGCTAAGGGTGCCCCGAGCAAAAAAAGATTGGGAACCACTGGTATGAGGCAAAGGTTGAACTTGATGGACTTGTGTCTTTATTCAACCTAATTTACTATGCAGAAGTTTTTTTTTATATATCTCTTTAAAATTTACCAGCCATACCTTAAAGAGACAGATCCAGTTTAAAAAATAACATTTTACTTTCCCGTAAATCTTTAAAGGTATAGTAATACTTAAAATGTAAAAAAAAATATGTTGTAGGGTTTATCCCCCTGAGTAAAACAAGGGTACTCCCACTGCTGAAAGGTGTTTCATTCAAAAGTTATTAATTTTCAAAGTTGAATTTTTTAGGTGCAATATCAAAGTGGCCTGAAATTGTACAGTAGCGCTGTTGCTACACCATCCTATGGAGATTTATGGTCCTGGGACCAGAGCTGTCCATAGGATCGTGTAGCAACAGCACCACTGTACAATTTCAGGCCACTGTGATATTGCACCTAAAAATTCAACTTTGAAAATTAATAACTTTTGAATGAAACACCTCTCAGCAGTGGGAGTACTCTTGTTTTACTCAGGGGGATAAACCCTACAACATATATTTTTTTTACATTTTAAGTATTACTATCCCTTTAAGTCTTGGAATGCCAGAGAAGGGGTGTCAATGCGTCGTACACCCATCTGGCACTCAAAGGGTTAACGTCCTTATAACTGGCTATCCCCGTATTTTTTTTAGCATCCAGACCATAAATATAACACTGACGTCACACGTATTTAGAGTCTTTTGGATCCTCTCCAGCGGTAATGTAATCAGATTAACAAGACCACTTAGTACAGAGAATAAGTCAAAGATAATTACATTAAAACTACAGATCTCAGGGCAGCTTAGTGATTAACCCTCCCACTGGATCCATGGCAATGAAAGGGTAAAAACAGCCAGCTGAAGTAGATGAGACCAGAAAGCATTTTTGATAAATAACCAGTATTAGATTGCAAGCTCTGTGGTACACAATAACTGACATGTGACATTTTCTATGCAGTTTTTACCCATTGAGGGGTGAGCAATGTGTTGAGTAACCCTATGGCAATCAAAGGGTTAAAGGAGAGGTAACACCTTCTGATAATAACTCACCACATACCTTACTATGGCTGGAAAATCTTAATGGCCCTTAAGAATTTTGCATCTGTGACTTTGTTCGTGAGATAACACCTTCAATCAGTCCTGGATATTACGTCCAGGGAGGCGGACATGTGAGTCGCTGGAAATTTTTTTCATATTCATGTAATCAAAGTGCAGGAGCTTACTTAACCCGATAAGGTAAGCACCCTTCTGATACTTAAACAGGTTAATATTATCATGTGCAGTGGGTGGAGTTTGTGCCCAGCTAGGAACTGTCATGTCCGCCTCCATGGACATGACATCAAGGACTGATCTCTCTTGAACAAAAGGCACAAGTCCAGGAACAGATTTCCCAGCAGGCGGAGTAGGCAACGGCCTAGAGCTCCATATTTTCAGGGGTGGTGCCTCAGCTGTGCTGGCCACACCCACATTTTGAATTGTGGGTGTGGTCAGAGCAATCTAGGTGTCCTTGCAACAGTTATATACCCCTTTACAAGATATATTTGACCCCTTGGATGCTAGAGAGATCTCGAACACATAGCCGAGCAATGCACCGGAGATCTCTCTATCAACAACTAAGGGGTTAAAGCTTTTATTATA
Source organism: Rhinophrynus dorsalis (assembly GCA_037306005.1). Classification (NCBI taxonomy): domain Eukaryota; kingdom Metazoa; phylum Chordata; class Amphibia; order Anura; family Rhinophrynidae; genus Rhinophrynus; species Rhinophrynus dorsalis. The sequence goes on along the minus strand of CM074727.1, from coordinate 18,677,495 downwards.
TTTTTTTGTCCTTGCTTGTTATAGGGCAATATTCATACCCGGGAACTCTCTGGATTTGCCCCAGAGACTCCGGTTTTGAGAGTGCATTACCGGGTCTCCGGGGCAGAGGCTGAGTCTCTGGAGGTGGGGAGTTTTCTTTAAAATTCTGCCCACTTCTGCTCCTTCCTGCCCAGTTCCTCCCACTTTTCCTCCTTCTCCACCCAGTTCCTCCCACTTCCCGCCCAATCGTGTGATGCCCAGAAAGCCCCGCCCCCCACTCATGGGCAAACCCCGCCCCCTTTTTCCTGAGCTTTGCACCAGTTATGCTCCCCAGTGGCATCAGACTCCACAAATGAAAGTTCCCAGGTATGTCAATCATATTTCCTGTGTCAGGAAACAGTGGATGGGACTGGGGGTGGGATCATATGAGTAGTAGGGGTGTGGCCATGGGCAGAGCTAAGGGCACCTAGAGTGCATCGCCTAGGACTGCCTGGAATGTAAATCTGCACAAGGGCAAAATGGATATGGGGCATTAAGATTGTCTGGCCATATTAAGGTAATAAGAGGTTATTATCAGACTGAGAATTCCTTATTCCCAGTGTATAAACAGGAGTGATAATCCTTTTAACCCTTTGAGTGCCAGAGGAGTATGCCACCCTGGCACTCAAAGGGTTAATCTCTTTAGTGCCAAAGAGGTGTGCATTGCCACACAGTGCAATGCCATGCACCCTTTCTCTGGCACTCAAAAGGCAGGTCTGTATTTACATCCCAGGCGCCAATAGGAAAGGCACTCTAGGTGACCTTAGCCCCACCCAGGCCACACCCCTGTTCACCACATGGCCCCTCCCTCAGTACCTTCCACTGTGTACTGGCACAAAGTGTGTCAGCACAGTTGAGGCACTTCTCTAAGCAGCTGCCTATTGAGAAATCCAGTCCTAACAAAGAGTTAAAGGGATAGTAATGTTTCACAAAAATAGCAGCTCTAATTGATCTTCATAGTATTTGGGCCATGGAGAGCATTATTTCAATACTGTCAGAGTTGTACAACAAGAGTAATTGAATGAGAAAGTATTCCAATCCCGCCCCTTTTACCTAGTGTAAGCCACCTCCCCTCAGATGTAGAATCTGGTCTCTTGACCGGACAGATCACAGCAAGGGACAATATTCTTACTATGCACATAAGGAAACCCTGCCCCCCTTGACAGGTTTTTCAGGTTTTCCCTTAAGATCACCGAAGATTGTCCCTCTCTATGATCCATCCGGACAGTCTTGCTGCTCTGAGGTGAGTAGTGTTGCACTAGGTAAAAGGGACGGGAGGGGGAGAATTTATCATTCAATTACTCTTGAACTACAACTCTGACAGTATTGAAATAACACTCTCCATGACCCAAATACTATGAAGATTAATTGGAGCTGCTTTTATTGTGAAACATTACTATCCCTTTAACTATGTCAGCCCCATTTATACAGTTTGGCGTGCTGTACTGCATCAGAGGTAAAATATAGGGGATTATATTTATATATAATATAAAAAAGGAGTCATTCTGGAGCAAACCAACTGTACAGAAGGGAACACATACAAATTCCCATTAATTTAAATGCAACTTTCACCCTCTCTCTTCGCAATGCGTTTGGAAGCCTCTATAGCATACAAGGGGTTAAAACAGATTCTTTATTGGTTTGCTTTGTTGTGGTTGATTTTTACCCCAGAATTGCACCAATTTTGTCTGTCTAGGTAGGACCCTATTTATTTGTACTGCGAATGTTCCTTTATTTTTAACCCTCAGAGTGCCAGATGCATTGGACACCCCTTTGGCAACCAAAGGGTTAAGAAAAAAAAGAGATGGGAATATGAATTTATGATAATCTAATTCTATTAATTTAGTTTGCTGCCAAACCTCTGTAAATGGGGCGAGCTAACATTGAACACTGGCTAATTTGTTTAACCCTTTGAGTGCCAGAGGGGTACGCAACGCAAGGCTTTGCATAATCCTGTGCCACTCAAAGGGTTAAAAGGACAATATCAAAAATTGCAGGTTTTATCCTGTAGAGCAAAACAAGGTTAATTCAGCTGCTGAGAAATGCTTTAGTCTAAAATTATTGCTGCTCAAACAGCAGTTACAGCAGGGCGCAGTACTTTCACAGACTGAAATTATATGGCGGAGCTGTTGCTACAGCAGTCTATGAACAGCTATTGTCAGTGACAGAAAAACTGTATAGGCCGATGTATGAGAATCATGCACCAAATTCATTGGGTGACAAACTTTTATCATTTGGTGAACTGATTGACATATTTCGTGCACCAAATTAATTTGGTGACAAACTTTCATCATTTGGTCAAATGTTCATCAGTTGTTGAACTGACTGACAAATTTCTTGCACCAAATTCATTTGGTGACCAAATTTCATCATTTAGTAATTTGTCAACATATTTCTTGCATTGAATGACAAACTTTCATCATACGGTGAACTGGTTGACAAATTTCTTGTACCGAATTCATTTTTTGAAAAACTTTGGTTGACGCAATTAATTTCGTGGAATATCTAAGCAATTTGGTAACCAATAATGGATTATTTTATATATATATATATATATATATATATATATATATATATATATATATATATATATATATACACACAGGGCTTAAAATTTTAAGTCCTTGCTACTAGCCAGACCTGAAAAGTTACTCGTCACTGCAAGCCGTAACATACCCACCAGGGCTGAATTTCTACTAGCCAGGACTAAATTTTCACTCGCCATTGGCTAGTGGCAAGAGGAAATTTTGGGCCCTGTATATATATATATATATATATATATATCTCCTATAACATAAAGTCGTACAATGCATCGCTCACTGTGTGCGTAGCCGCACATACGCAGTGGGGGCTGGCAGAATGGGGTGATCTGGAGCTGAGAGCTCCGGAAGGCTGACAGTCTGTCTGTGCTCCCGGCTCCGAGGCAACAGCGGAGGCAGCTGGGTGACAAACTGTCACCCAGCACCTCTGCTGCTTCCTCGGAGCCGGGAGCACAGACAGGCTGTGAACCATCCGGAGCTCCCCGCTCCGAATCAGCCCGTGTATATATATGTGTATATATACTAGTATATATACTAGTTGAACAGCCCGTTACACGGGCCACAGTGCCTCTGGCAGCCGGTCACGGGGCAGTCACGCACAGTAGAGACTGCCCGCGCCACTGCTGATACAGTATCAGCCGCGGCGCGGGCAGTCTGTACTGCGCATGACTGCCGCTCGCGCAGCAGTGTCTACTGCGCATGTCGGGCGTTACACACAACTTAGCGAATTATTATATAGGATATATATATATATATATATATATATATAAAAAACAAAATTCAGTGAGCTAAATTATCTTTGAAATTTTGTGGGCAAAATCTAGGGTTCGCAATACTGATACATAGCATGACAGTAACACTTCACTCCACGAAAGTACTGCTCCCAAAATTTGCAAGTTTGACTTGCAATCATTTTTGAACAAAACATTTCTCAGATTTTCTTTATGAGTAAAACCATTGCTTTAATCAGGAGGAAAAGCCCTACAACAGGTAATTCTCCACAATAAAAGCTTACTGTTCTTTTAACCCTTTGAGTGGCAGAGTGGTACGGAACGCACTGCAGCGCACTCAAAGGGTTAACCTAACTACAAAGGATTCTGGAAGATAACGCGGCTTACCTCTGCTCTTCCGCCAGCTCATCTTTGGTCAGCATTTTCTCAAAATCGCTTCCACGTAGTTTTCCTGGACAGTACTTAAAGGCACTCTCCTCATCGTCTGAAAAAGAGAAAAACAAAACTCAGACAAGTAGTCAGTGAGTTTGCAAAAAATAAAAATAAAAAAAAATCAATAATACAGAGAGGCTGCAGTCTACCTCCCAACATTTCAAATGGCCAAACAAGGACACTTCTATTAGAGGGGATGTTGCTGGGAGGCTTCTGATAGGTGGGGGTAGGGGGGTGATTATTGAGAATTTTAGTTTTTTTCATGACCTGTTTAGTTTTATTCATGAGCTATTTTTTGTCAAGACCAAAGTATTTTATTTACACGGGCTAATTTATCAACACATATCCTGAAGTTTAACCTTTTGAGTGCCAGAGAAGTATCTCTGGCACTCAAAGGGTTAAAGGGATAGTAATACTTCGTTTTATCTTTATTTTGTAGGCATTAAAAAAACATGAAGAACGATATAAGTCTTATCTCTCAAACCTTTATGGTTTATGAGATATTCACAAGCAAAGTTTCCCCCTCCCGCCCCTTTTACCTAGTGTAAGCCATCTCTTCTCAGATGTGGAATGCAGTCCATAGACCAGACAGATAACAGCAGGGAACAATCTTCTTCCTATGAGAACAATGAAAGCCCTGCCCCCCTTGACAAGTTTTTCAGCTTTTTCCCTTATCTTAATTGAAGATTGTCCCTCTCTGCAGTCTACCTGGGCACCTCCCTTCTGATCTGGCTGAACGGGGGGGGGGGGATACTTTGCTTGTGAATATCTCTTAAACCATAAAGGTTTGAGAGATAAGACTTATATCGTTCTTCATGTTTTTTAATGCCTACAAAATAAAATAAAGATAAAATGACGTATTACTATCTCTTTAAGCATTGGACACGCATCTGGCATGCAAAAGGGCTAAAAAAAAAACATTAATGCGATGTTCATTGCTGTGGACACTCGGAAGGAAAACCATGTTAGGAAAGAGGGACAAAGGGATTTGGGTCTCAAAGAGGGACTGTCCAGCCTTGAGGGACACATGGAAAGTCTGTATGATGTACCAAGAACTGGGGGAATATTCACTAAGGAGTGATAAAATGGAGATGACTTCTCCAGTGATATCACTTCTCCAGTTCCTCTGTTATTGTATAGAGCTTATGCACTAAGATCTCCAAAGCGGAAGAAATCTTAGTACATTGGCTCCATATAATAACACAGGAACTGGAGAAGTGATATCACTGGAGAAGTCATGCCCTTATATACGGGCAGACTTACTTCTAATTCTCTCACAGCCATTGGCTGGGAGATGCTCAAGCAGATACCTCTCAAACCATAGCGGTTTGAGAGATAGGATTTGTTGCGTATAGTTGAATTTTTGAAGCAATACTAAACTATAAACATTTTTTCTGGGACATTACTGTCCCTTTAAGCCCCTTGAGTGCTAGAAAAATCTCCAATGAATTACGACGCAATGTACTCGATACTTCTCTAGCATCCAAGGGATTTAAAGGTGAATTAAAAATGTGCAAGAATTGTATATTCCTATTACGGGGGCACTTTTTTATGTTATAGGGTTTATCCCCCAACTAAAACAAGAGTACTCCCACTGCTGAAAGGTGTTTTATTCAAAAGTTATTAATTTTCAAAGTTGAATTTTTTAGGTGCAATATCACAGTGGCCTGAAATTGTACAGTGGCGCTGTTGCTACACCATCCTATGGAGGTTTATGGTCCCAGGACCAGAGCTGTCCATAGGATCATGTAGCAACAGCGCTACTGTACAATTTCAGGCCACTGTGATATTGCACCTAAAAAATTCAACTTTGAAAATTAATAACTTTTGAATGAAACACCTTTCAGCAGTGGGAGTACTCTTGTTTTAATCAAGGGGATAAACCCTACAACATATTTTTTTTTACATTTTAAGTATTGCTATCCCTTTAAGGACCACATTGTGTGTATATGGCTGGTGGGATGGCTCAGTTGATTAAGACACTTACCCATTAATTTGGGTAATAATATCTATACACCCAGGACATACTTGAAAACAAGAGACATTCTCATTGTATCCTTCTTGGTAAAATACATATATATATATATATATATATATATATATATATATATATATATATGTGTGTGTAATTTACTGGACTTAGTAAGATAAGTGAGAGCTATTATAAGGTGTTACTTCTGCTTTAAATTAATTTCATGTTCATGGGATGCAGTGATTGGCAGCTCTGGCGTCGGATAAATGTCCCATTGTTATTTGGGGGTACAGTTCTGTTTATAGGGTCAGTGACTCTGCACAAACACCTACAGACAGAGCTGTGCCATAGACAAAGCCTCCCATTGAGTCCGGCCTCATTAGTGCCAGCCTGTTAGTACACAGACTGGGGAACTCGCTCTGACAAAGGAGAGGGGAGGGGACCGCGCACACATTTAACCCTTTCCACCACGCTAGGGTAGAGATGCCAGTTACCAAACCCACTTCTGCTCATCCACTTGCCCTTCAACTCCCCCCCTCCGCCCAATACTGGTATCCTATATATGTGATGGCACCTTATATGAACAGACTTGAGATGAGGATTAACACCGTAAATTGATATAATTCTTCCACAGCTGCATGCCACAAGGCCATTTTAAAGGGATAGTAACACTTTAAGGGATAGTAATGTTTCACAAAAACAGCAGCTGCAATTAATCTTCATATTATTTGGGCCATGGGGAATGTTATTTCAATACTGTCAGAGATGTATTTAAAGAGTAATTGAATGATAAAGTATCCCCCTCCCGCCCCTTTTACCTAGTGTAAGCCATCTCCCCTCAGATGTGGAATCTGGTCCCTTGACCGGAAAGCTCACAGCAAGGGACAATCTTCTTACTGTGATCATAAGGAAAACCCTGCCCCCTTGACAGGTTTTTCAGGTTTTTCCCTTATTATCACTGAAGATTGTCCCTCTCTGTGATCCATCCGGACAGTCTTGCTGCTCTGAGGTGAGCAGTGTTATATCAGTAAAAGGGGCGGGAGGGGAATACTATATCATTCAATTACTCTTGAACTGCAACTCTGACAGTATTGAAATAACACTCTCCGTGGCCCAAATACTATGAAGATTAATTGGAGCTGCTTTTATTGTGAAACGTTACTATCCCTTTAACCCTTTGAGTGCCAGAGGTGTACGGAATGCATTGCAAAGGATAACTTAGCAACCGCTCCGCTGTAATATTTCAGGCCACTGTGATACTGTACCTAAAAAATTCAAGTTTGAGCTGCAATAACTTTTGAATACAACACCTCTCAGCAGTGGGAGTTCCCTTGTTTTACTCAGGAAGATAAACCCGACAATATATATATATGTGTTTTACATATTAAGTGTTGCTATCTTTTTAATCCGTTGATCGTCAGTGATGTATCCAATGCGATCCAACACATTGGATTATTATTATTACTATTATTATTGTTATTCTTTATTTATATAGTGCCAACTAATTCCGCAGCGCTGTACAATTGAGAATAGACATACAGAGGTATTACAAGAGCAGTAAACTTTTTTTTATGAAAACACATATTTTACAGAGCATTTCCTGCTGAATAAAACAAGGTCACTCCCATCGCTGTCAGAGGTTTTATTCAAAATTTATAGCAGTTTAAATAATCAGGAAGTTAATTTACTGTGTTTACTTCCTGATAGATCTAACTGACAGGAAGTGAATTTACTGTGTTTACTTCCTGATAGTTCTAACTGACAGGAAGTGACTCAGCAGTTTCTATCACATTCTCTGGAGAATTGTATGTCTCTGACTTTCCTCTCCATTAGAATCTAACAGGAAATCTAATTAGAATTTGACCACTAGAGGGCACTACTAATGTAAAAAAAAACATGGGTTTAAACTGTAATAACTCTGGAAATATAAATCTCTCAGCAGTGGGAGTAACATTATTTTACTCAATAAGCAAATCTTTACAAAATATTTTTTTTTTTCATAAAAAAGTTTACTTTTCCTTTAAATAGTACAATCAACTGTGGAGAACAGAAGGATCAGAGGGCCCTGCTCGTGAGAGCTTTTTGTTGGCTAACTCTCTGGCACACTAATAGTTAGAAGACTGAGCATTATCGTCTAAACCACCCATTGAGCACCAGTGGAGTGTGCAGTGCATTGGAAAGCAATGTGTTTCAAACCACTTAGATCCTCAAGGGTTAACCTATCAGTTAAACTCCTTTTTTATTCTACAGGTGTATAAAATGTTAAGTCAGATAGTCTATATTTTTAATTTTTATTTTCTTTTTTCATATTCAGCTATTTTTTTTACACTATGTTCCTTACAGCGAGCTCCCTGGATTTCTGTTTCCAGAGAGCTTTCTGTCAGGGATCGTGAAAACAGGGAATGTGATACAGTGTAACATTATCTCTGCAGCACTGAGTGACCTGAAGGCTGTAGTGGTGGTAGGATTTTCTACTGCTGGGTTAGTAAAACATTATACCACACTCCCTGCTTTCACCTTTCCTGACAGAAAGCTCTTGAAGCAGATTCTGGGCATTCACTGTAACGGATATAAATATACCTTGAAATCAGATAGATAGATAGATAGATAGATAGATAGATAGATAGATAGATATGAGATAGAAAGATAGATAGATATATAGATAGATAGATAGATAGATAGATAGATAGATAGATATGAGATAGATAGATAGATAGATAGATAGATAGATAGATAGATAGATAGATATGAGATAGATAGATAGACATGATAGATAGATATGAGATAGATAGATATAAGATATATAGATAGATAGATAGATAGATAGATAGATAGATAGATAGATAGATATGAGATAGATAGACATGGATAGATAGATAGATCGATACATAGATAGATAGATAGATAGATAGATAGATAGATAGATAGATAGATATGAGATAGATAGATAGATAGATAGATAGATAGATAGATAGATAGATAGATAGATAGATAAACATGATAGATAGATATGAGATAGATAGATAGATAGATAGATAGATAGATAGATAGATAGATATGAGATAGATAGATAGACATGATAGATAGATATGAGATAGATAGATAGATAGATATGAGATAGATAGATAGATAGATAGATAGATAGATATGAGATAGATAGATAGATAGATAGATAGATAGATAGATAGATAGATAGATAGACATGATAGATAGATATGAGATAGATAGATAGATAGATAGATAGATAGATAGATAGATAGATAGATAGATATAATAGATAGATATGAGATAGATAGATAGATAGATAGATAGATAGATAGATAGATAGATAGATAGATATGAGATAGATAGATAGATAGATAGATAGATAGATAGATATGAGATAGATAGATAGATAGATAGATAGATAGATAGATAGAATAGATAGATATGAGATAGATAGATAGATAGATAGATAGATAGATAGATAGATAGAAAGAAAGATATGAGATAGATAGATAGATAGATAGATATGAGATAGATATGAGATAGATAGATAGATAGATAGATAGATAGATAGATAGATAGATAGATAGATAGACAGCCTTTGGACAACTAAGGACGATGGGTTGTTGTCCAGTAACAGAAGGAGACTCTCATGCTGCACACCCCTGGAATAGGGGATCATTCTCCACTGCTGTCCTGGATGGATCCACTTCTCCTGAAGTCTACAGATTAGATTGCAAGCTCTGTGGGTCATTTAGATTTCCCGTGTTCATCCACTCACCTGCATCGTCAGCTTCTGTAATCTTCAATATTTTGTCACTTTCTACTTCCAGCTCTTCCTCCTGCAACATAAACAGAAGAAAGTGGGGGAAGTTCACTGACAGCCCCTGAGATGTGAACCAATAAAACTTTATGGGGTGGATTTATCAAACTCTGATCCTTGTTCATCAAGTTAAAGTAGTGACATTCTGGGGCAAATTAACTGTACCATAGGGTTGAAATGAAAATTCTTTAAATCCCTACTGATTCATACCTCCTATACCAAGTGTCCCTCTTTAGGAGATATTAGGGCTCCATACCTCCCTAGTGTACCTCTTTAGGACATATTAGGGGTCCGTACCTCCCTATTGTACCTCTTTAGGAGATATTAGGGCTCCATACCTCCCAATTGTCCTTCTTTAGGAGATATTAGGGCTCCATACCTCCCAAGTGTCCCTCTTTAGGAGATATTAGGGCTCTATACCTCCCTAGTGTACCTCTTTAGGAGATATTAGGGCTCTATACCTCCCTAGTGTACCTCTTTAGGCGATATTAGGGGACCATACCTCCCAATTGTCCCTCTTTAGGAGATATTAGGCTTCCATACCTCCCAAGTGTCCAGGGCCGGATTTACATCTCAGGAGCCTGTAGGCACAGAACTGTGAAGCGCCCCCCCCCCCCCCCCCATTTGCCAACTCCACTGGACACCTCCACAATGCTCATCAGCTCCATATTGCCCCCATCATCTCCATATTGCCCCCATCAGCTCCAACTTGCCCCCCATCATCTCCATATTGCCCCTCACTTTGCCCCCAACATCTCAAAATTGCCCCTCACATTGCCCCATCATCTCTATATCCCCTCACATTGCCCCCAACCCCATCAGCTCCAACTTGCTCCCCATCAGCTCTACATTGCCCTCACCATCTCCATATTGACCTCCATAGGCTCCAACTTGCCCCCCATTAGCTCCCTGGTAGGAGATCTGTCATCGGTGCCTCCTTGGCACAGTCCTGTAGCTGATTGAGCTCCCGCGCGGTCTCCTTTTCAGGAATGCAGAGCGCTGGGAGATGATGTCATCTCCCAGCGCTCTGCATTCCTAAAGATGCGACGAGGGAGCTCACCACCTACAGGACTGTGCCAAGGAGGCACAGACATGTCCTGCCGCCGGGGAGGTAGGAAATAGGGAACAGGGGGCGGGCAGCGCCAGCGCCAGCGAGGTGGCTACTTTTTTTTTTTTTTATTAAAAAAAAAAAAAAAAAATCCCAATGGCAGGCGCCCCTCGGTGGCGTGCGCCTGTAGGCAGGTGCCTACTTTGCCTAATGGCAAATCCGGCCCTGCAAGTGTCCCTCTTTAGGAGATATTAGGGGTCCATATCTCCCAAGTGTTCCTCTTTAGGAGATATTAAGGCTCCATACCTCACAAGTGTCCCTGTTTAGGATATATTAGGGGTACATACCTCCCAAGTGTCCCTGTTTAGGAGATATTAACGGTCCATACCTCCCAACTGTTCATCTTTAGGAGATATTAGAGGTCCATACCTCCCAAGTGTCCCTGTTTAGGAGATATTAGAGGTCCATACCTCCCAAGTGTTCCTCTTTAGGATATATTAGGGGTCCATACCTCACAAGTGTCCCTCTTTAGGAGATATTAGGGGTCCATACCTCACAAGTGTCCCTCTTTAGGAGATATTAGGGGTCTATACCTCCCAAGTGTCCCTCTTTAGGAGAAATTAGGGGTCCATACCTCCCAAGTGTCCCTCTTTAGGAGATATTAGGGGTCCATATCTCACAAGTGTCCCTCTTTAGTTTGGACAGTCCCTCTTTGAGACACAAATCCCTCTGTCCCACCCTGGTATCCCTGTGTTTAGGAGATCAGACTGTGTGGTGTGTGTATATAAGTGTATCACCCTGGTGTCCCTGTGTTTAGGAGATCAGACTGTGTGGTGTGTATATAAGTGTATCACCCTGGTGTCCCTGTGTTTAGGAGATCAGACTGTGTGGTGTGTATATAAGTGTATCACCCTGATGTCCTTGTGTTTAGGAGATCAGACTGTGTGGTGTGTATAGAAGTGTATCACCCTGGTGTCCCTGTGTTTAGGAGATCAGACTGTGTGGTGTGTATATAAGTGTATCACCCTGGTGTCCCTGTGTTTAGGAGATCAGACTGTGTGGTATGTATAGAAGTGTATCACCCTGGTGTCCCTGTGTTTAGGAGATCAGATTGTGTGCTATGTATATAAGTGTATCACATTGATCCACAGCAATAAATGTTTGTTTAACTCTTTGAGTGCCAGTGGAGTAAACAATACATTGCAGAGCAATGCATTGCTCACCCTCTGGCATTTGAATGGTTAAACTTCAGTACATGGGTTTATAAATCAGTCTGTGTAAATAAAATACTTTGGTCTTGTTTTAAATAATGTATTCAGTTACACAAAGAAGTGATAATAGGTCATAAAATAACCTAAAAATTCTCACGAATGCCCCGCCCACCAGTGACACCACCTTTGGCCATATGAAATGTTGGGAGGTATGCTAACAACAGGGCTTATAATTTTAAATCCTTTGCTACTAGCCAGACCTGAAAAGTTACTGCCACTGCAAGACATAACATACCCACCAGGGCTGAATTTCTACTCGCCAGGGCTAAATTTTTACTCGCCATTGGTTAGTGGCGAGTGGAAATTTTGAGCCCTGCTAACAAAGTCTCCAACACATTGTGAAGCCAAACATTAACCCTTTTGAGTGCCAGGGAGGTATGCAACGATACCTCTCTGGCACTCAAAGGGTTAAAGACCTATCCAGCACTGATGGGGTTAAAAGCCCCATTTCAATCAATAGGAATTTTCATCCGCCTCCATGGTACAGCTGATCTGACCCGAATTGCTGAATAAGGCGCTTGTGTGTGCAGTTGTGGAGCTAATCAATTTGAGCTTTTAACCCCTTGAGTGCTAAAGAGCTGTACATCATTGCACACCCACCCCTGGCAACATAAGGGTTAAAAAGGAATTTCACACCTTCTTTGATATAAAACATTCCCCTTGAGTCATCTCTGTTTGAAGACCGCTCCATGATGTAGATTTATCTCTGAATACATCCTGACTGCCCCCCTCCAGGCTCAGAGACAGACCTACAGGTTTAACACATTGTTGATTGATTCACAAGTAAATACCAGAGGATCTGTAGAATTTCATTGAGGCTCCCACCCACCCCCGTTCCTCTTCACCACTGTTTATTATACCGGAGGGGTGGGCAACTTTTGTCAACCAGCTGCTGGAGATCCAGAGATCTGACTACCTCTAACCTAAATTGTATACAGATGTAGCAGTACTTAATTAACTCTTTGAATGCCGGGGTATCCTTGCAATGTATCCATGTTTTATAAAGTCTTCTCTGAGTTTCTGGAGGTGCTTGTCACGCATACCTCCCAACATTTCAAATGGCCAAAGAGGGACCCTTTTGTTTTAGGGGGTGTTACGGGGGGCGTTGGCTGGTGGGCGGGGCAATAACTAGAATTTATAGGTGATTTCATAACCTACGGACACCTCTTTGTGTAACTTAATGATTTAGAGAGAGACCAAAGAGAGAGACCAAAGTATTTAATTTACACAGATGAATTTACAAACACATATAATGACATTTAAAAAAACATTAATGTGTGTTTTATGGCTGTGGAGCAATATGATATAAATATATACACACCTCACAGTCTGATCCCCTAAAAAAGAGGGACACTAGGTTGGGAAAGAGGGACAGAGGGATTTGGATCTTAAAGAGGGGTTGTCCCTCCTAAAGAGGGACACTTGGGAGGTATGGTCACCGTCCGTCATGTCAGAACAGATGCGGTTGTATCTGATGGCCTGACTGTATATGATGGAGTTCGTTGTGTGTTTTGGGTGGAAGCTATTGTTTTTCAGGTAGGTTGGTCTGTCCGTTGGTTTGCGGTACAGGGATGTGTGGATGGAGTTGTTCTGAATACTGATAGTTGTGTCTTGGAAGTTAATGTTTATGCGTGAGTGACTGAGTGTTAGGTTGATACTGGGGTGGAATGTATTGTAGTTGTCATAGAATTTGAGAAGTTCCTCTTCAATGGCGGTTCACATGATAAGAATATCATCTGTGTAGCGGAGACAGACTAGGGGTTTTACCTGGCAGGTGGACAGGAAGTCCTCTTCCAGTTTTACCATAAACAGATTGGCATATTGTAATGCCATTCAGGTACCAACTGCAGTCCCCATATTCTGAAGGTAGAGGTCATCTGTTGAAGTAATTGTGGGTGAGTATGAACTGTATGAGTTTTGTTACCGGTTCCATGGGTGTGTTATTTTGTTCCTAGGGTTGCCACCTTTTCTTCAAAAAAATACCGGCCGTGACAATCCCTCCATAGACTTAACATTGGACAGAAGACAATTTTTTACCGGCCTGCCGGTAAAATACTGGCTGGGTGGCAACCCTATTTGTTCCAGATATCCTTGGCATGCTGCTATGCCATCCGTGTGTGGAATGTTGCTGTAGAGGGATTCTACTTCCATAGTGGCCAGGATGGTGCTCTCTGGAATGGGGCCCAAGATAGCTAATTTGTTTAAGAGATCCGTAATACTTGTGTATAAGTGATGTTTTCATATTTATCTGTATAACGTGCCTGAGAAAGAGACGTAAGGTCTTGAAAGCTTGCATTCTAAATCAGCTTAGTTAGCCAGTAAAGGTATCAACAACTATATTTGCCTCTAGTATAGCAGTAAGCATTGAAATCCTGTTATAATCTTTTAAGTGCCGGCATTATTTAGAAATATAAGTTCTTATGAGACTCACCTCCGGTAGACAGCGCAGACATCTTGCCAAAGAGTGATCTGTACGCCTGCACTGTCCGTTCCTGTCTCCTTACTGATTGGCAAATAACCTAAGGGGGAGCTGCATTGTACCACAAGGTACAGAGAGGGACAGACAGTGAAGGTGCATAGATGCCTCTACAGCAAGATGTCTGCGCTGTCGTCTGGCCGTGAGTCTCATAAGAACTTATGTTTCTAAATAATGCCAGCATTTACAGGGATAGTAATACTTCGTTTTATCTTTATTTTATTTTGTAGGCATTAATAAAACATGAAGAACGATACAAGTCTTATCTCTCTAACCTTTATGGTTTGAGAGATAGTCACTAGCAAAGTTTCCCCTCCCGCCCCTTTTACCTAGTGTAAGCCATCTCTTCTCAGATGTGGAATGCAGTCCATAGACCGGACAGATAACAGCAGGGGACAATCTTCTTCTTATGAGAACAATGAAAGCCCTGCCCCCCTTGACAAGTTTTTCAGGTTTTTCCCTTATCTTAATTGAAGATTATCCCTCTCTGCAATCTACCTGGGCACCTCCCTTCTGATCTGGCTGAGCAGTGTTACATCAGTAAAAGGGGCGGGAGGGGGATACTTTGTCATTGAATTACTCTTGAACTACAACTCTGACAGAATTGAAATAACACTCTCCAAAGTCCAAATACTATGATGATTAATTAGAGTTGCTTTTATTATGAAACATTACTATCCCTTTAATAAAGATTATAAAAGGATTTCAGTGCTTACCGCTATACTAAGAATGAATTGGGGGGGCACTTATATCAAAGTGATAATTACACTTGAATCCAGAATGATCTGATAAGCAACTTCCATTCACTTGCATGGGGATCTTAAAGACACAGATAAGAGAAGAAAATCATGGTACATCTGCATAATCTCCGCACTATCTTCCTCATACCCCCCCACTCTCCTAGCTATATCGCCCATCTTTCTTGTGCATATCCTCCTTAAAGAAACACTAACACTTTAAAAAATGAACTGGGGTTTTAGTTAAAGGGATAGTAATACTTAAGTATTACTAATCCCTATAGTAAAGCCCTACTAAAAATAAATGTATTGCCCCCAGTGTCATCTCTCAAACTTTTATGGTTTGAGAGATGAACGCTTCTTAAGTTGCCCCCTCCCTCCCCCTTCCCTGAAGTCAGCTTTGTAGCTGACTGAAGGGAAATCCGGTCATAGATCATCAGGCGGTTCTGCAGCAGAGCCGCAATCGCGTTAACTAAAAAGAAAACTTTCACTAAAACGGTCTTCTACGTGTGCTTGCAAACCAAGCACACGTAGAAGACCATTTCAGTGAAAGTTTTCTTTTTTAGTAAAGCGATCCGGCTCTGCTGGAGAGCTGCCTGAAAGTCGTACGACTCTCTTCTCTTCAGGCAGCTAGAATGCTGACTACGGGGAAGGGGGAGGGAGAGGGCAACTTTAGAAGCGATCATCTCTCAAACCATAAAAGTTTGAGAAATTACACTGGGGGCAATACGTTTTTTTTACTAGGGCTTTAATATAGGGATTTGTAATACTTAAGTATTATTATCCCTTTAAATTCCCTGTATTTCATACTAAAATCTGTAAAAATCCCATACCTACCAACATTTCAGACGATCAAAGACAGACATGCTTGTTTTTGGCATACCTGGAGACTTTCAAAATGATCTAACCCTGAGAACTTTGAAATATTAACCCATAGTGATCCAAATAATGTAGATTACAGGCGATATTTATCCCATAGTTTGCTGCCTCTTACCCCCTCACCTTTCTCTAACTACTGCTTCACAAATTCATTCATTCCCTTCCCCCTTCTCTCACACCTCTTCATTCTTTCTCCCCCTTCCAACTCCCCCCACCTCATTCCTCTGATAAGTCCTGCTCCCATTGCTCCTAGCTATCTGAGCCAATTATAAATCCTTTGTTTCTCTGACCTTCCCCACGAGTTACTGTTCCGGTCGTCTTGTCCTCCCACATCCCAGAGGCTGATCTCTTTCATTGTTCTCTGCGTTAATCTATAACTTGATTTGATGGTTTTTACTGGATATATAATTATAATTATATATTTATAAAGACAAATTACCAAAACTGTTTTCTATTTTTTCCATTTTCATCTTCATCTTCTTGCCGAGAGCTTTCTATTAGGGGCTGTGGAAGTGTACCTCCAAAATGTACCTTTTAACGGTACAATACCATTTTGTGCTTTTGTACTATTTTACAGCACAGAAGGAAGGAGGTGCTCTAATGGGATCGTTCTGAGGGTAACAGCATACCACCCAAGTGTCCACTTTAGGAGATATTAGAGTTCCATACCTCCCATGTGTCCCTCTTTAGGAGACATAAGAGGTCCATACATCCGAAGTGTCCCTCTTTAGGAGATATTAGGGGCTCATACCTCCCAAGTGTCCCTCTTTAAGGCTCAAATTCCTCTGTCCCACCCCGGTGTCCCTGTGTTAAGGAGATCAGACTGTGTGGTGTGTATATAAGTGTATCACCCTGGTGTCCCTGTGTTTAGGAGATCAGACTGTGTGGTGTGTATATAAGTGTATCACCCTGGTGTCCCTGTGTTAAGGAGATCAGACTGTGTGGTGTGTATATAAGTGTATCACCCTGGTGTCCCTGTGTTAAGGAGATCAGACTGTGTGGTGTGTATATAAGTGTATCACCCTGGTGTCGCTGTGTATAGGAGATCAGACTGTGTGGTGTGTATATAAGTGTATAACCCCGGTGTCCCTGTGTTTAGGAGATCAGACTGTGTGGTGTGTATAGAAGTGTATAACCCCGGTGTCCCTGTGTTTAGGAGATCAGGCTGTGTGGTGTGTATATAAGTGTATCACCCTGGTGTCCCTGTGTTTAGGAGATCAGACTGTGTGGTGTGTATAGAAGTGTATCACCCTGGTGTCCCTGTGTTTAGGAGATCAGACTGTGTGATGTGTATATAAGTGTATCACCCTGGTGTCCCTGTGTGTAGGAGATCAGACTGTGTGGTGTGTATATAAGTGTATCACCCTGGTGTCCCTGTGTTTAGGAGATCAGACTGTGTGGTGTGTATAGAAGTGTATCACCCTGGTGTCCCTGTGTTTAGGAGATCAGACTGTGTAGTGTGTATAGAAGTGTATCACCCTGGTGTCCCTGTGTTTAGGAGATCACACTGTGTGGTGTGTATATAAGTGTATCACCCTGGTGTCCCTGTGTTTAGGAGATCAGACTGTGTAGTGTGTATATAAGTGTATCACCCCGGTGTCCCTGTGTTTAGGAGATCAGACTGTGTGGTGTGTATAGAAGTGTATCACCCTGGTGTCCCTGTGTTTAGGAGATCAGACTGTGTGGTGTGTATAGAAGTGTATCACATTGATCTATAGCAATAAAACACACATTAATGTATGTATAAACGTCAGTATATGTGTTTATAAATTACTCTGAAGAAGTGATCGGTAGATCACAAAACATGTCAGGAGATTTGTAATGCTACAACACATTTGCATACCTCCCAAGTGTTCCTCTTTACCGTACCTGGGAACTTTCAAAATAAGCTGACCCTGAGATTGTGTAAATATTAACCCTTACATTTCCCATAATATAGATTATACGCAATATATCCCTGATCACCGTAGTTGAGTGTCACTCCAATCAGCATTCAAGGAGCCATTAATACACAACAACTTACAGATATCACTGCATGGACACACACAAATCAAGCAGGACTTCTCCCTCTGCCTTTCAGGTACAAGTGGCTCCAATTTAGAGACTAAAGAAGCATTTAACTGGAGCAGAATATATAACAGGGAGCACTGAACTCTCTCACCCTGAGATTTTGGCTCTTCACCCTGATACCCTGAGATTTGGGCCAAAACCCTGAGTCTCAGGTTCAAATCCTGAAAGTCCCCAAGTGTCCCTCTTTAGGAGGGACAGTCCATCTTTTAGACCCAAATCCCTCTGTCCTTCTTTCCCACCCTGATGTCCCTCTTTTTAGGAGATCAGACTGTGTGGTGTGTATATAAGTGTATCACCCTGGTGTCCCTGTGTTTAGGAGATCAGACTATGTGGTGTGTATATAAGTGTATCCCATTGCTCCACAGCAATAAAACTCATATTAATGTTTGTTTAAACATCACTATATGTGTTTATAAATTAGTCTGTGTACATAAATACTATGATCTTGTTATAAGTCATTTATTAGGTTACACAAGGAGGTGTCAATAGGTCATGAAACAGCCTAAAACTTCTCGTTAATGTCCCGCCCAGCAGCCAAACCCCCTAAAACACAAGCGTCCCTCTTTGGCAATTTGAAATGTTGGGATGTATGTATTTGTTTTTATTCTTTGTATTGTTTTATACAGATACATTCCCTTTTTATATACATTTATTGGTCTGCACTGCATCTGCTCCTTTTTCCTTGGAGCAATTTGCTTCACAGTGGATTTTGCTCTTGGAGAGCCACCATTGTATTTGGTGTCCATTTGTGGGGAGGATTAAAAACAATTCACCGCTGGCTCATCCATCGGTTCTCCTCAATACGGACCGCTGGATGTGGATATGTAAGTTCCATGTTATATCTCTTTGAAGCAACTGTATATTTTCACAGGATATGTGTTTGGTCTCTCCTCCGGTGTGTATCTCTCTGTTGTTTTCCAGCGTTCCTGTGGACGTTTTGTGAAGGAATGATTGAGTGCACATCTGTGTGGAGGCACTCGTAATCAGGCACGGGCACACATAGACACCAAGGGGCACTTGAGCACCTGCCCTTTTTGTCCAAAGTGCCCTCATGCCCTATAAAACAAAAAAAAAAAAGTAGCCTCACCGCCCACCCAGTCAGGTCCGTGCCTCCTTCAGGACAGACCTGTAGATGCTGCGATCTCTCTTATGACAGAGCGCTGGTAGATGACATCATCTCCCAGCACTCTGCGGGAAGAGAAGACTGCGCCGGGAGCTCCAGCAGCTACAGGTCTGTGCCAAAGGAGGCACATACAGACCTCTCCTGCCACTTGACCACCAGGGAAGAGGTAGGAAACGGACACTAGGGGGCAATGTGGAAATGATAGGGCAATATGGATCTGATGGGGGGCAAGATGGAGATGATGGCAATGTAGAGCTGATGGGGCAATGTATGTGAGGGTAAGTTGGAGCTGATGGGGGGCAATATGGAGATGAAGGGGGCAATGTGAGGGTAAGTTGGAGCTGATGGGGCAATATGGAGCTGATGGGGGCAATGTGAGGGTAAGTTGGAGCTGATGGTAATATGGAGATGATGGGGGCAATATGGAGCTGATGGGGGCAATGTGAGGGTAAGTTGGAGCTGATGGTAATATGGAGATGATGGGGGCAATATGGAGATGATGGGGGCAATGTGAGTGTAAGCTGGAGCTGATGGGGCAGTATGGAGATGATGGGGGGCAATGTGGAGTTGCTGGGGGCAATATGGAGCTGACAGGGGACAATGTAAGGGCAATATGGAGATGATGGGGGCAATGTGGAAATTAGGAGCATTCTGGAGGTGTCCAATGGACATGGCCAGGGGGGGGGGCGCTTCTGATTTCTGTGCCTACAGGCTCCTGAGATGCAAATTCTTTTCTTTTTTTAAATATATATTTTTAATACATAATAATGAGAAGTGCCCTTTTTTTCATTTGAACCCCTGCCCCCCAAAATGTCTGTGCACGTCCCTTGTCGTAATATCCCCCACAAGCGCGTTTGCTACTATATTGATATTAGTAGCCAAAGTGGAATGTGAGTAGTATACCTTCCTCTGTTTGATATATTTCCAGTTTGTAATTGATTCACTATGATGGTCTCCCCCTTTCTCTGTCACTTTTGTTACTCACCCCTTGTTTTTTCCCCTCTCCTTCACTACCTGTCTCTACCCTTTTCTCTCGCCCCCTCTCCCGCAATTCTTCCCTCTCTCCCTCGCCATACCTGGTAACTTTCCAAATTAGCTGACCCTGAGATCTTTGAAATATTAACCCGTAAAGGGATAGTAATACTTGCAAATTACTAATCCCCATATTGTAGCTTTGTTAAAGAGATAGTAATGTTTCATAATAAAAGCAGCTCTAATTAATCATCATAGTATTTGGACTTTAGAGAGTGTTATTTCAGTTCTGTCAGAGTTGTAGTTCATGAGTAATTCAATGACAAAGTATCCCCCTCCCGCCCCTTTTACTGATGTAACACTGTTCAGCCAGAGCAGAAGGGAGGTGCCCAGTTAGATTGCAGAGAGGGACAATCTTCAATTAAGATAAGGGAAAAACCTGAAAAACTTGTCAAGGGGGCAGGGCTTTCATTGCTCTCATAGGAAGAAGATTGTCCCCTGCTGTTATCTGTCTGGTCTATGGACTGCATTCCACATCTGAGAAGAGATAGCTTACACTAGGTAAAAGGGGCGATAGGGGAAACTTTGCTTGTGAATATCAATCAAACCATAAAGGTTTGAGAGATAAGATTTATAGCGTTCTTCATGTTTTTTTAATGCCTACAAAATAAAATAAAGATAAAACGAAGTATTACTATCCCTTTAAAAAGAAACTTATTGCCCCCAGTATCATCTTGCAAACCCTTATGGTTTGAGAGATGATAGCACTCAAAGTTCCCCCCTCCCTCCCCCTTCCCTGACTGAACGCTGACTGCAGGGATATCCGGTATTACTTGCATCAGGCGGATCTGCAGCAGAGCCGAGATCACATTTATAAAAAAAGAAATCTTTCACTAAAACGGTCTTCTACGTGTGCTTGCAAACCAAGTACACATAGAAGACCGTTTCAGTGAAATAATTATTTCTTATAAACGCGATCTCAGCTCAGCTGCAGAACCGCCTGATGCACATAAGACTGTCGTACAACAGCTTCCCCTGCAGTCAGCGTTCAGTCAGGGAAGGGGGAGGGAGGGGGGAACTTTGAGCGCTATCATCTCTTACACCATAAGGGTTTGAGAGATGACACTGGGGGCAATAAGTTTCTTTTTAACAAAGCTACAATATGGGGAATAGTAATTTTCAAGTATTACTATCCCTTTAAAGCTTCTCATAATGTAGATCTTATAGAATACGTACCTGCTTGCTCTAACTCGGGGGTACTCCAATCGGTCCGCGAGGAACCTTTTACATGTTACAACATAAGAGATCTCACTGCCTAAACACAAATCAGACAAGTAGGACATTTCCTGCTGCTTTTCTGGTACAGATGGCACCAATGTAGATAATAAAGAAACATTTAATGGTGACAAATCTTATAGTCAGTATCACAGACCTCTCTCACCCTGAGACTTTGCCCCTTCACCCTGAGATTTGGGTCTAAACCCTGAGAGTTCCCAGGTATGTCCCTCGCTCACTGCCTCCCTCTCCCCATTATCTCTTTCTCTCTTACCCTCCCTCTCTTCCTGTATCTCACCTCCTCTTCTATTTCTCCCCCCACATTGATTCTTCTCCCCATCTGTCACTGCCTACCTCTCCTCTTCACCATATGTCTTTCTCTCCATCTCCTCCCTCACTGCCCAGTTCACCTCTTTTTTCTCCCCTATTCTCTTCTCTCACTACCTCTGTTTCCCTTCTCTCCCCCCTCTCGTTTCCTCTCTCTTCCCTCCCCCGTCACATTCTAATCTTTACTCATCACCAAACACATCAAGTTTTCCATTTTTGGAATAATGTTCCAGAAATAAATCAGCACAAAATAGATTATTAACCCCTTAAGGACCAGCGGTCCAGGGACGTTACCTTCCCTTAAGGACCGATTTGATTCTTGCTGACACTCCGGTACACGTGACCTGTTATGTGTCCCGGCGCGCTGAGTTGGGGTCTGAGAAAGACCGCTTAGGGACCCAGTTATTACTTACAGCGTTCCCGCGGAGCAACGTAAGTAAAAAGTATGTGACGTGCCAGGTCCGTTACCGGTCCTTAGGGGTTAAAGAAGAAGACAAATATAAGGTGACTATAATGGGAGGATGGCAACTTGCAGCTAGGGTGACCACATTTCCATTCTGCCATTCCGGGACATGTGGTCAGGCCCACACTGGCCATCGGGCATACCGGGCATTTGCCCGGTGGGCCGATCCGGGCGTTTAAAAAAAAAAATTAATCATTAAACGAGTTTGTGCCGTCTTTCACTTTGTGAGAGACAGCCACCTCGTTACAAATTTCCTGGTGGGCGGGCAATCAACATGCGGCCGTGTGACGCACCGCACGTGATTATACGCTCCGCCCATGATCCGCACCATGGGCTGCTTAAAAAATAAAAATGGGCTGCTCAGCCTTAAATGCCCGGGACTATTTTTTGCCCCAGTCTGGGCCTGCATGTGGTCACCCTAGTCCCGCAGCTGAGGCTCCGTGTCAGCCTCAGAAAGATGGTCAGTGACAGCGGGAGCCTCAGCTCCGGTTCTCACTTGCAGTGCCAGCATACCTACTCCATCCCAGCTGTCTCACATGCACCAGTCCATCCAATGAACTGTATTTGCTATATGGTCCTCATTGGCTGGCTCAGCCAGCCAGTGAGGACCATATAGCAATCACATTTCATTGGCTGGCTGGACTGGTGCGTGTTGATCCATTCTGGGACTCTTTGTTGTCCCGGTGGGGGGTGACCCGGGACGCGGGACACAGACCCCCAATAAGGGTCAGTCCTGGGCATTCCGGGATGTGTGGTCACCCTACTTGCAGCCCTTAGGGCTTTGTTGGACTATAACTCCCACCTTCCTCGTCTAGTCATTGTTTAGATGAGACTGATGAAAAGGTTAGTCCAACATTAGCTGGAGATCCACAAATTGGCCATCTTTGTGCTATATCCTATCGCTGGGTTCAGAATGCTCAGGCTCATTACAGCCCAAGTAAGTATACAAACCACGGCCTACCACACAGCATGGCTCCCAAACATTGGGGAGGGATATATAACAAGGATTCTTAGTGTATACTTAAAGGGATAGTAATACTTTAAAATGTAAAAAAATATATGTTGTAGGGTTATCCCCCTGAGTAAAACAAGGGAACTCCCACTGCTGAGAGATATTTTATTAAAAAATTATAACAGCTCAAACTTGAAATTTTTAGGTGCAATATCACAGTGGCCTGAAAATGTACAGTGGCGCTGTTGTTACACCATCCTATGGACTGCTCTGGTCTGTAGACCATAAATCTCCATAGGATGGTGTAGCAACAGCACCACTGTAAAGTTTCAGGCCACTGTGATATTGCACCTAAAAAATTCAAGTTTGAGCTGTTATAATTTTTTAATAAAATATCTCTCAGCAGGGGGCGTATCCTTGTTTTATTCGGGGACATAAACCCTACAACATATTTATTTTTACATTTTAAGTATTACTATCCCTTTAAGAATTATCGCTAAAATTCATAACACCCGGTCATATTTATAAAGAAATAAAGTCACGTTTATAAGTCTGTCTGAGAATAGTTTGAGAAAATTCACACCTGAGAATATATTTCCGCACACACACAGCTGTCATTATAGACTTCCATTACACCTTGCATTATACCAGCTGACATCAAGAGAAGGGGAGGGAAGGGGGAAATTTGCGAATATCTCTCAAACCATAGTGGTTTGAGAGATGGGGATTGTGGTAATGAGATTTTTTTTTTACCCTATATAAATCTATAAACATTTTTTTTTATGGGACATAACTGTCCCTTTAAAGAGGTGGTTCTCAACTAGTGTCCTCAGGACCAACTAACAGGCCAGGACTTAGTGATTTCTCTGCTAGAGCACAGGTGTAGTGATCAGAGGCTCATTCACATTGATTAACTCACCTGTGCTCTAACAAGGAAATCATGTGATCAGAGGCTCATTCACATTGATTTACTCCCCTGTGCTCTAACAAGGAAATCATGTGATCAGAGGCTCATTCACATTGATTATCTCACCTGTGCTGTAACAAGGAAATCATGTGACCAGAGGCTCATTCACATTGATTAACTCACCTGTGCTCTAACAAGGAAATCATGTGATCAGAGGCTCATTCACATTGATTAACTCACCTGTGATCTAACAAGGAAATCATGTGATCAGAGGCTCATTCACCTTGATTAACTCATCTGTGTTCTAACAAGGAAATCATGTGATCAGAGGCTCATTCACACTGATTAACTCACCTGTGCTCTAACAAGGAAATCATGTGATCAGAGGCTCATTCACACTGATTAACTCACCTGTGCTCTAACAAGGAAATCATGTGATCAGAGGCTCATTCACATTGATTAACTCACCTGTGATCTAACAAGGAAATCATGTGATCAGAGGCTCATTCACATTGATTAACTCACCTGTGCTCTAACAAGGAAATCATGTGATCAGAGGCTCATTCACATTGATTAACTCACCAGTGTTCTAACAAGGAAATCCTCAAATCCTGGCCTGTTAGTGGGTCATGAGGACAGGAGATGAGAAACACTGCTTTAAAGGGACAGCAATACCTCAAGTAAACTTTAGCTCCAAAAATGAGTTACATTTTTTTTTTATCATGTTGCGCTATATATAGTTACTTACAGATTTGTAGTTCAAACCCTATTCAAGAGGAAAGGATCCCCCTCCTGCCCCTTCTGGATGTCTCCCCTTAGAGCTGCCATCTGGTCGTGGGACCGGACAGATTGCAGCAAGGGACAATCTTCAGTCTGTACGTATAAGGAAAACCCTACCCCCCCCCCCCCCCTTGATGAAGGAGGACAGCATTTTCCTTTTGTTTACTGAAGATTGTCCCTCGCCGCTCTCCATCTGGACCAGATTGAGAGGCAACGTGACACAGGTAAATTGGAGGGAGGGGAACCTTTTCCCCTTGATTAGTGTTTGCACTACAAATCTGTAAGTAACTATTTATAGTGCAACATTTTCAAAAAAATGTAACAAATACTCGTAGCTAAAGTTTACTTGCGGTATTACTGTCCCTTTAAGTAATAGCCTGTAAAGTAGTATAAAACTGGTGCAGGGGCACTGAGCATGTTCTGGCCACACCCACAAATCAGAATGTGGGTGTGGCCAGCATGGCAAAAGCACCGCCCCTCAAAAGTTGAAGCTCTAGACAGTTGCTTACTTTGCCTGTTGGGAAATCTGAGCCACAGGCAACAAAAAAATACTCCCATTGATATAAATAGGGTTTTTTTAACATGTTGCATGCTAAAGAGGGCTGCAAAGCATTGCATAGCAATGTCTCACAGACCTTTCTAGCATTCAAGGGGTTAAAAGCCCCACTGAATTGTTATCAGTTCATGTTTATGCTGTGGTCTGTTGTCATTAGGATTTTCTGCCAGTGAAGATTTAGGTGGTTTAATCTCTCTCAGTCTCTAATGCCCTTATTAACACTACCAGGTCACAGCCGTGCTCAGATGTCCGTGCCTCCCAACCTTTCAAATGGACAGAGAGGGACACGCTTGTTTTAGATGCAGGTGTTGGGGGCATGGCTGGTGGGAGGGGAATTGCTAAGAATCTTTAGGTTATTTTAGACCTATTGACAGCGCTTTGTGTAATTTAATAAATTATTTAGAAGAAGACCAAATAATTTTATTTATACACACTAATTTATCACATTTACTGAAGTAGGAAGGAGCAATGTGATACACTTATACACACACCACACAATCTGATCTCCTAAACACAGGGACACCAGGGTGATACACTTATATACACACCACACAGTCTGATCTCCTAAACACAGGGACACCAGGGTGATACACTTCTATACACACCACACAGTCTGATCTCCTAAACACAGGGACACCAGGGTGATACACTTCTATACACACCACACAGTCTGATCTCCTAAACACAGGGACACCAGGGTGATACACTTATATACACACCACACAGTCTGATCTCCTAAACACAGGGACACCAGGGTGATACACTTCTATACACACCACACAGTCTGATCTCCTAAACACAGGGACACCAGGGTGATACACTTATATACACACCACACAACCTGATCTCCTAAACACAGGGATACCAGGGTGATACACTTATATACACACACCACACAGTCTGATCTCCTAAACACAGGGACACCAGGGTGATACACTTATATACACACCATACAGTCTGATCTCCTAAACACAGGGACACCAGGGTGATACACTTCTATACACACCACACTGTCTGATCTCCTAAGCACAGGGACACCAGGGTGATACACTTATATACACACCACACAGTCTGATCTCCTAAACACAGGGACATCAGGGTGATACACTTCTATACACACCACACAGTCTGATCTCCTAAACACAGGGACACCAGGGTGATACACTTATACACACACCACACAGTCTGATCTCCTAAACACAGGGACACCAGGGTGATACACTTATACACACATCACACAGTCTGATCTCCTAAACACAGGGACACCAGGGTGATACACTTACATACACATCACACAGTCTGATCTCCTAAACACAGGGACACCAGGGTGATACACTTATATACACACCACGCAGTCTGATCTCCTAAACACAGGGACACCAGGGTGATACACTTATATACACATCACACAGTCTGATCTCCTAAATACAGGGACACCAGGGTGATACACTTATATACACACCGCACAGTCTGATCTCCTAAACACAGGGACACCAGGTGATACACTTCTATACACACACCACACAGTCTTATCTCCTAAACACAGGGACACCAGGGTGATACACTTCTATACACACCACACAGTCTGATCTCCTAAATACAGGGACACCAGGGTGATACACTTCTATACACACCACACAGTCTGATCTCCTACACACAGGGACACCAGGGGGATACACTTATATACACACCACGCAGTCTGATCTCCTAAACACAGGGACACCAGGGTGATACACTTATATACACATCACACAGTCTGATCTCCTAAACACAGGGACACCAGGGTGATACACTTCTATACACACCACACAGTCTGATCTCCTAAACACAGGGACACCAGGGTGATACACTCCTATACACACCACACGGTCTGATCTCCTAAACACAGGGACACCAGGGTGATACACTTCTATACACACCACACGGTCTGATCTCCTAAACACAGGGACACCAGGGTGATACACTTCTATACACACCACACGGTCTGATCTCCTAAACACAGGGACACCAGGGTGATACACTTCTATACACACCACACGGTCTGATCTCCTAAACACAGGGACACCAGGGTGATACACTTATATACACACCACAAGGTCTGATCTCCTAAACACAGGGACACCAGGGTGATACACTTCTATACACACCACACGGTCTGATCTCCTAAACACAGGGACACCAGGGTGATACACTTCTGTACACACCACACGGTCTGATCTCCTAAACACAGGGACACCAGGGTGATACACTTCTATACACACCACACAGTCTGATCTCCTAAACACAGGGACACCAGGGTGATACACTTCTATACACACCACACAGTCTGATCTCCTAAACACAGGGACACCAGGGTGATACACTTATATACACACCACACAGTCTTATCTCCTAATCACAGGGACATTCGCATATGGTAACAAGTATGACTATCTCCTTAACTGTACATTTGGGTATCCTTTTAAAATGTCGCACACATAAGAGCATGCTCAGGTAATCGGCTTGAAAAGCGCCACATCAGAATCTCTCCTGAATCAAAAAAAGGTGAGATTCTTATACCGCAGAGTAAAATATTGCTTCCATCCACTGCCCGTGTACCTTAATCCTTTGTGCACCTCCGACCTCCGTGCACGGATAACCCATGTCATCTCTCCCCTTCCTGCCATCGCTTCAAAGCTGCTTTAGCCAACAAAGTCACACACTGCATTAACCCTTTGAGTGCCAGAGAGGTATCCAATGCAATGCATTGGATACCGCTCTGGCACTTAAAGGGTTAAACTTTGTTGGTGTAAGCAGCTGGGAAGCGATGGCAGCAGGGAAGAGATGACATGGGTTATCCGTGCACAGAGGTCAGAGGTGCATAAAAGGTTAAGGTTTGTGGGCAGTGGATAGAAGCGACGCTGTGGCATAAGAATCTCGCCCTTCTGATTAGAGCGAGATTCTGATGTGGCGCTTTTCAAGCCGGCGACCTGGGAAAAGATACCCAAATGTACAGTTAAAGAGGTATTCATACTTGTTACCATATGCTAATGGATGATAATTGCAGTACCCATGCTATACCAGTCACATATTCATATGCTAATTAAGCTTTTCAGCGACGTATCATATGCTAATGAAGGCTTTTTAGAGACATGTCATATGCTAATGAAGGTTTAAATGACATTTCATGCTATCGAAGTCTTGTTACTGCAGAAGGCTTCAATAGCATGAAATGTCATTTAAACCTTCATTAGCATATGACATGTCTCTAAAAAGCCATCATTAGCATATGATACGTCGCTGAAAAAGCTTAAATAGCATATGAATATGTAACTGGTATAGTGACATTCATATGCTAATTAAGCTTTTCAGTGACGTATCATATGCTAATGAAGGCTTTTTAGTGACATGTCATATGCTAATGAAGGTTTAAATGACATTTCATGTTATCGAAGCCTTGTGCAGTACCAGGAAATGTTTACTTTCACTTTGCCCAGAAATAAAAGTATGAATATTTCCTAAACTAGACATCTGGTGGACTTTCGGTTAATGTGACACATAGGCAGTTTTTAATACAGTTTTCAAATATACAAACTTGAATTAGGTGAAAGTTCAACTTTGATTAGAGATGTAAGGCATGCTGTACATCTATATAATTATTATTATTCTTTATTTATATAGCGCCAACTAATGAATGGTGGATCTGTTAACCCCCCTGAGTGCCACAGAGGTCTCCAATAATTAATTCAATAATTAATGCAACATATATAACTCTTAATTAGTGATGAGCGAGCGTGCTCGGCCGATGCTCGGATCGGCTCGAGCATCGCTCTGCTCGGCACATGGCGGTACTCGTCGAGTACCGCCATGTGCTCTCCCGCCATGTTCGGGTGGCGGGGATCTGTGCCGGAAGAGGCACAGATCCGAAGACGCTCCGCTGGACCACCAGGGACTGGAGGTACGGGGGCATTGCGGAGATGAAGGGGGCATTGCGGAGATGAAGGGGGACATTGTGGAAGAGGGGCATAGACTCTATGCCCCTCTTCCACAATGTCCCCCTTCATCTCCGCTATGCCCGTCTTCCACAATGTCCCCCTTCATCTCCGCTATGCCCCTCTTCCACAATGTGCCCCTTCATCTCCGCTATGCCCCTCTTCCACAATGTCCCCCTTCATCTCCTCTATGGCATAGAGGAGATGAAGGGGGACATTGTGGAAGAGGGGCATAGCGGAGATGAAGGGGCACATTGTGGAAGAGGGGCATAGCGGAGATGAAGGGGCACATTGTGGAAGAGGGGCATAGCGGAGATGAAGGGGGACATTGCGGAGATGAAGGGGGCATTCGGAGATGAAGGGGGCATAGCAGAGATGAAGGGGGCATTGACCAGGCACCCTCCCCTCATCAGAGCAGGGGGTGCCTGGTGTCGCCCCATTCATTTCAATGGGGCTCGGGTGCTCGGCCGAGCACTCGAGCCTCAGGGGGTGCTCGGTCAGAGCACCCGAGCACCCGAGCATCGGGGTGCTCGCTCAACACTACTCTTAATACATTGCCAGAGTTGTTTTACGGTGAGTCCATTTAGCGTGCTCCTAGACAGAGCATTGACACAGTCAGAGTGACAATGGTCGTACTTGGAAATTGTCATGGTTTGACCCTGAGACTCAGGGTTTCGACCCAAATCTCATGGTGAAGGGCCAAATTCTCAGAGTGAGAGCCCAGTGTTAAAGGGATAGTAATGTTTCATAATAAAAGCAGCTCTAATTAATCATTATAGTATTTGGACTTTGGAGAGTGTTATTTCAATTCTGTCAGAGTTGTAGTACAAGAGTAATTCAATGACAAAGTATCCCCCTCCCGCCCCTTTTACTGATGTAACACTGCTCAGCCAGATCAGAAGGGAGGCGCCCAGGTAGATTGCAGAGAGGGACAATCTTCAATTAAGATAAGGGAAAAACCTGAAAAGCTTGTCAAGGGGGGCAGGGCTGTCATTGTTCTCATAGGAAGAAGATTGTCCCCTGTTGTTATCTGTCTGGTCTATGGACTGGATTCCACATCTGAGAAGAGATGGCTTACACTAGGTAAAAGGGGCGGGAGGGGAAACTTTGCTTGTGAACATCTCTCAAACCATAAAGGTTTGAGAGATAAGACTTATATCGTTCTTCAGGTTTTTTTAATGCCTACAAAATAAAATAAAGATAAAACAAAGTATTACTATCCCTTTAACTACTATCTCCATCAAGTAACTGCTTATTAAAGGGATAGTAATGTTTCTATTAAAGTGCAGCTCTGAGACTTCTTTATATTTTTTTTAACATGTAGCGCTATATGTAATAACTTACAGTTTCATAGTTCAAACACTCTTCAAGCTGAAAGGTTCCCCCTCCCACCCCTTTCACGCTGCCTCTCTTCCTGGTCCGGAAGGAGTGCGGCGAGGGACAATCTTCAGTAAGCAAAAGGAAAATCGTGCCGTCGTTCATCAAAGGGGGCAGGGTTTTCCCTTATACTTCCTGTGTGAAGATTGTCCCTCGCTGCATCCGTCCGGTCTCACGGCCGCATTCAAGACATAAGGGGGGGTGGCCAGAAGGGGCGGGAGGGGATCCTTTCAACTTGAATTGCTTTTGAACTACAACACTGTAAGTAATTACATATAGCGTTACATGCTGCACTTAATACAAACATTACTATCCCTTTAAGCCCCTAAATTATTAGAGTTTGTACCAGAAGGACAGAGAGACGTCCTGCTTCTCTCTGTATGTTCAGGCAGTGAAAACTCAAGGGTTCCTTGCGGACCGATAGGAACATCTCCCAGTTAGAGCAAGCAGGAATACATCCCCTGAAATCTATATTCTAGGGAACTTTAAGGGTTAATATTTCAAATATCTTCTTTTGAAGGAACCCAGGTATGACAATGACAATAGAAGAAAGGGCCACAAACAGTGAGAGACTGGGAAACAGAGGATGGAGAACAGAAACAGGGCCGTGATTTTACATTCTGTCTACAGGAGCAGAGGGGGAACGTCTTATATTCTGTCTACAGGAGCAGAGGGGGAACGTCTTTAATCCTGCAGGAGACAGGGTGAGTCAGGAGTAGAGGAAAACTTTCCCTTGTAAGGCTGGATTTGTGCTGCAGTGACTCACTGGGGAATGAGAGACGTTAACCCCCTCTACTGCAGTCCCACGTCAGTGAAATGCGTTAACCTCTGCAGTGTCTGATGTTAACCCCTCTGCTGCAGGAATGCATGGTGTGGCTAGATACGTCTATGTCCACTCATGGGGGATGTGATAATTCCTAGGCTGTACTGTCTCATGGGAGTGAAATGTGTTTTTCCCTCTGATGTAGTGTCTTATGGATTGGAGGTGGTGGAGTGAAATGCGTTAACCACTGAAGTGTTTAACACTGATGAAATGTGTTTTCCTCTCTGCTGTATTGTTTTATTGGGAACAAAGAGCCTTATGTATAGAGGTAAAATAGTACCAACTGCACTTTAGGGGTGAAATAAAATTCCATTTAATTTAATGGGGTTTTAACCCCATGCATGCTACAGAGGTGTCTAAGGTCAAGGGTTAATAGCCACAATTAATTCAAAAGGAGTTCAGATAAATGTTTATTTGTCCCCTGTGGTGCAGCTGGATTGCCCCAGAATTAGAAGCAAATAGATAGGAAATGGCATTCGGGAGTTAAAGCAACAATGCTGCATTTTTTAGTTAAACTCATTGCTCTGCATTGCATTGGGTACCCATCTGGCACTCAAAGTGTTAAGTATCTGGTGTACAATATTTTGTAGAAAATCCCTTCCTTGGAAGGAAAACATTTTGGCTATTTAGGAAACCCTTCGGTGGGTGGAGTTTGGTGCCCTGGAGTCTGTCAACAAAGAATCTGACCTTCCTCAATGGACATAATATCCTGAATGAACTAAAGATTTATTTAAGGGAACCAGTTTACACAGAATTGATTAATCACGGCCATTAGGATTCTATTCCCCAGATTAAGGTAAGTGGGGGCCAGGTAACCTGAGGCCCCCCCAGTTGTTCAGGATTGCAATTTCCATCATCCTCAGCCTGCCATTTAACCCTTTTGAGCGCCAGGGGGGTACGTGACACATTGCAAAGCACTCAGAGCTTTAAGCGATAGGGTCCCTGCTGTGCAACACGTTGTTTTGCAATAAGTTGCAACTCTCTCATCCTTAAAGGGTTAAGTCATTTGGAGCCCTGATCTGTTACTTCTCCTAGGCCCTGTTGACTGGTGATGGATTTTGGGCTGGCAGCTCTGCCCCTGTAATGTTCCGCTAGTCTCTAGCTAGCACGGCTGGAATGTCAGCAGGAAATTATACGGCTGATGCCACTGCTTATTGGATTCACATTCCAGAGTGAGTGGGCAGGACCTACAGCTGGCACAGACGGACAGACAGAACGAGACAGGGGGCAGGATCCAGAGACACGTTAAGGTTCTATGTCCATGCCTTATAGTGGTTCGTATGAAGTCAGATGGCCAGCTGAGGATAATGGGAGTTGCTTCCCCATGCCCTATCCCCACCAGTACACAGTGCTGTTTAGTCATTGCATCAGTGGAAATAACAGGACGTTAACCCCTTGAGCACCAGAGAGGAACTACCACCTGTAACCCTGTGAGTGCCAAAGGGGTACGCAACTCATTGCTTTGCAATGGGTTGCGTACCCCTCTGGCACTCAAAGGGTTAAACAACTTTAGCTTCAATAACTCCCCATTAGGGTGACCACATTTTCATTCTGCCATTCCGGAACATGTGGTCACCCTAGTCCCACGGCTGAGGCTCCCGCCGGCGCTGGCCATCTTTCCAAGTGGGAACAGCCTCAGAAAGATGGTCAGCGCCGGCGGGAGCCTCAGCCGCGGGTCTCACTTGCAGCGCCAGCCTACCTGCTCCACCCCAGTTGTCTCGCACGCACCAGTCCAGCCAGCCAATGAGGACCATATAGCAAATAAATTTCATTGGCTGGCTGGACTGGCGAGTGTTGCTCAATTCCGGGACTCTTTGTTGTCCCTTGGGGAGTGACCCGGGACGCAGGACACAGACCCCCAATAAGGGACAGTCCCGGGCATTCCGGGACGTTTGGTCACCCTACTCCCCATCTGGAGACTAGCTGCTTAGTAGCACTAGTCGCCAGAATTATTACCTTGTTTAATAGATTCATCAATTCTTCTGGGGCTGACAGGTAGGACGGAGAGCAGACATCTTTCCATAACGACGTCCGCGCGCCTGCGATGTCAGTCCCAGCTGGGGCCCAACGGCTCCTAGCAGCGTCTCCTAGAGCCGGCTGGTACTGACAGAGCAGGCGCGCGGACATCACTATGTCTGCTGTCCGTCCTGCCTGTCAGCCCCGGAAGAATTGATAAATCTATTAAACAAGGCAATAATTCTGGTGACCAGCAATACTAAGCAGCTAGTCGCCAGATGGGGAGTTATTGAAGATAAAGTTGTTTAAAGGTGGTAGTTCCGCTTTAAGGTGCAGATCACATCAGGTACCTTCAAATACTGCAAAAAAACACTTCTGTTGTACTAGCTGATACCACCTCTGCCTGGAGGCAGATACATGCCTTTACCCCCATCATGTGAGGTTTATTATAATATGACTGGAGGCAGGGTTGGATTTGTCAGTAATCCATGTGCATCAAAGGACAAGGAAACTGTTTTATGAGGGGAAAAAAAAAGTATATTATTGCTTTTTTTTCCTGATGAGTAAATCAACATTACTGTCACAGATGGAAAATGCATAATTCCACAGATATTAAAGTTTAATCTGTGCTTTTTGTTTTTCTTTTCTTTAAAGGAACAGTGCCCCCTGGTGTCCAGGAAGTTCATCTAAAGTTCACTTGGTGTTCAGATAGTTACTCTATTGCATCCTATGGGAGAGGAGCGTCGCAGACTGCAGTTCTTGTAGAATGTCATAGCATCAGCTTCATCTCCACTTTATCATCTCTTTATCACAATTTAGTACATAACCCCCCGGAGTTAACATTACTCCTTTTTAGGGTGCTATGTGTCTTTTGGATCTGACAGAGTTAAAAATAATAATGGAGTTTGCAGGCTACTTGAAAAACCTCTCTTGTGCATACCTCCCAACATCTCAAATGACCAAAGAGGGACACGTATGTTTTGGGTGGTGTTGCGGGGGGGGGGGGGTAGCTGGTGGGTGTGGCATTACTGAAAATTTTTAGGCTATTTCATGACACATGACTTTGTGTTACTGAATAAATGATTTAGAGCAAGACCAAAGTATTTTATTTACACAGAATCAGCCTATATAATAATTTGCTAAAAGTTTGTAACGAAGCATTCATGCGCAGTAGAGACTTCCGGTGACGCGAATTATATGGAGCAGGGCACTCCAAATTCAGACCGTGGTCACTCTCATCGCACCGAAGTTGCGCAGAGAGTGACCACGATCTGAATTTGGAGCGCCCCGCTCTGTATCAGCCGCGTCTCCGGCAGTATGTACTGCGCATGACTGCACCGCGACCGGCCGGCTCTGTGGCCCGTGTACGCAGGCTCTTCAACTAGTAATTTATAAACACTTATACTGATGTTTAAGCAAATATTAATGTGCTTTTTATTGCTGTGGAGCAATGTGATACACATATACACACACACCCCACAGTCTGATCTCCTAAAACAAAAGGGAAACCAGGGTATGATAAAGACAGAGGGAGTAGGGTGACCACATGTCCCGGAATGCCTGGGACTGTCGCTTACTGGGGGTCTGTGTCCCGCGTC
Source organism: Rhinophrynus dorsalis (assembly GCA_037306005.1). Lineage (NCBI taxonomy): Eukaryota > Metazoa > Chordata > Amphibia > Anura > Rhinophrynidae > Rhinophrynus > Rhinophrynus dorsalis. Next base: position 18,642,433 of record CM074727.1, on the reverse strand, counting down.
CCGAGTCATCCCCCACCGGGACAACAAAGAGTTCCGGAATTGAGCAACACGCGCCAGTCCAGCCAGCCAGCCAGCCAATGCTCAGAGACAGACATACAGGTTTAACACATTGTTGATTAATTCACAAGTAAATACCAGAGGATCGGTAGAATTTCATTGAGGCTCCCACCCACCCCCGTTCCTCTTCACCACTGTTTATTATACCGGAGGGGTGGGCAACTTTTGCCAACCAGTTACATAGTTACATAGTTACATATAGTTACATAGTAATTTAGGTTGAAAAAAGACTTGCGTCCATCCAGTTCAACCCTTTTCCTATTCCTGTTTACCATCGCTGACCCAAAAGAAGGCATCTGACTCCAAATGGCAATCAGATTTCTCCCAGGATCAACAAGCCCTAACTAAATATTAATCCCAATACTAACGTGCATAGCCCTCTATGTTATGCTCTTTTAAATAAGTATCCAGGCCCCTTTTAAAGGCATCTAATGTATTTGATAGCACCACCTCCTCCGGAAGTGCATTCCATACCTTTATTGTCCTTACTGTAAAGAAACCCTTCCGCTGTTGTAGATTAAATCTCCTTTCCTCAAGTCTAAGCGGGTGGCCCCTTGTCCTGTGTACTGTTCTGTTAATGAACAGGTCTTTTGAAAGCCCTTTATATGGGCCTTGAACATATTTATATAGTGTTATCATATCCCCTCTAAGACGCCGTTTCTCTAGTGTGTACAAGTTTAACTTTTCTAGTCTCTCTTCATAACTAAAACTTTCCATTCCCCTTACTAGTTTTGTAGCCCTCCTCTGCACTCTCTCTAGTTCCATAATGTCCTTCTTCAGAAAGGGCGCCCAGAATTGAACAGCATATTCTAGGTGGGGTCTTACCATGGACCTGTAAAGAGGCATAATTATATCTTCCTCCCTTGAGTCAATACCCCTTTTGATACATGCCAATATCTTATTGGCCTTTGCAGCTGCCAGCTGGCACTGCATGCTACTGCTAAGTCTATTGTCTACCATTACTCCTAAATCCTTTTCATTAGTAGATTTCCCCAGAGAAACACCATTTAAACTATATGTTGCATTTTTATTATTATACCCAAAATGCATAACTTTACACTTGTCTATATTGAATCTCATTTGCCATTTGCCTGCCCAGTTACTCAATTTGTCCAAATCCTCTTGTAATGAAGACACATCGAGTTCAGACTTTATTACCTTACTTAATTTTGTGTCATCTGCAAACACTGATACATGGCTTCCTATGCCCTCTGGGAGGTCATTAATAAACAAATTAAAAAGAAGAGGACCCAGGACAGATCCCTGAGGCACTCCACTTATCACGTTTATCCAACTGGAGAACTTGCCATTTACTACCACTCTTTGCATTCTATCTTTCAGCCAATTTCCAATCCACACACAAACATTTTCCCCTAGTCCTATTTCATTCAATTTGTACAGTAACCTCTTGTGCGGAACTGTATCAAATGCCTTGGCAAAGTCTAAATAGATCACGTCAACCGCCGCTCCCTCATCTATATTATTACTTACTTTTTCATAAAATTCGATCAAGTTCGTTTGACAAGACCTATCTTTCACAAAGCCATGTTGGCTATTGCTAATGATATTCATGTTCCAGCAGAATTCTTGAATATATTCCCTTAGCAATCTTTCAAACAGCTTCCCTACCACAGATGTCAAGCTTACGGGTCTGTAGTTTCCTGGCTGGGACTTTGATCCCTTTTTAAATATGGGCACCACATCTGCTTTACGCCAATCCATGGGCACCATACCAGAAATAAAAGAATCCCTGAAAATCAGATATATCGGTCTGGCCAGGGTCTGGCTTAGCTCTTTAAGTACCCGTGGGTGTATACCATCTGGCCCTGGAGCTTTGTCTACCTTGACAACATTCAATTGTTTTAACACTTTTTCTTGTGATAGCCAGTCCCATGCTTGCTGTGCCTGTTCTGAAAAAGTAGTTTGCAGATTCTTGTCCAATGGGTCTTCCTTGGTAAAAACAGAAGAAAAGGAATTATTTAAAATATCTGCCTTCTCTCTGTCCCCTTTGACCATCTCACCCGTTTCAGATAACAAGGACCCAACATTATCAGACTTTAATTTTTTGCCATTTATGTATTTAAAGATTTTTTTTGGGTTGCTTTTGCTCTCCTTAGCAATATTTTTTTCATTCTCCAGTCTAGCTAATTTAATAGCCTTTTTACAGGTTTTGTTGACATTTTTGTATTTTGCAAATGCCTCTGCTGATCCCTCAGCTTTGTAATGTTTAAATGCCGCTTTCTTGTTATTTATTTCATGAATTACTTTACTTGTTAGCCACATTGGTTTTAATTTGCTTCTTTTGTATTTGTTTCCAACAGGGATAAATTTATATGTGTATTTTTGCAATGTTATTTTGAAGGCATTCCACTTACCTTCTGTGTTTTTTCCTGAAAATATTTTATCCCAGTCAACGAGACCAAGGGATGAATTAAACCTGCTAAAGTTGGCCTTTTTAAAATTCAGTGTTTTGGTGGAACTCATATCAACTTGTTTTTTTGAATTAATCTCAAACGATACCATGTTATGGTCACTATTCCCCAAGTGCTCCCTTACTTGGATGTTAGAGATAAGTTCTTCATGGTCAGTTATTACCAAATCCAGACATGCATTCCCTCTGGTTGAGGTCTGCACTAGTTGTGACAAAAAATTGTCATTCAACAAGTTCAGAAACTTGCTGCTTTTAGCAGAGTTAGCTGTTCCATTTTTCCAGTCTATTTCTGGATAATTAAAATCCCCCATAATTATAGTTCTCCCTATTTGGGAAGCCTTTTCTATTTGCATTAATAGCTGTGTTTCTTCAAGGTCACCAATGTTTGGTGGTTTATAACAAATACCCACTAATATTTTCTGGGCAGTTTTACCCCCAGTGACTATTTCAACCCACAGGGATTCCACATGTTCTCTACTGTCATCACGTATATCTTCCCGCAATTGAGGCAATAATGCTGGTTTGATATACAGACAGACCCCACCACCTCTTTTGCTTGACCTATCTTTTCTAAATAACATGTAGCCCTCTAAATTGATTGACCAATCATGTGTGTCATCCCACCATCTTTCTGTTATGCCTATCAAGTCATAGTTATGCCTATCAAGTCATAGTTATGCCTATCAAGTCTCCAGTTGCTGGAGATCCAGAGATCTGACTACCTCTAACCTAAATTGTATACACATGTAGCAGTACTTAGTTAACCCTTTGAATGCCGGGGTATCCTTGCAATGTAACCCTGTTTTATAAAGTCTCCTCTGAGTTTCTGGAGGTGCTTGTCATGGGCCGTTATGTCAGAACAGATGCGGTTGTATTGGGGTGACCACACGTCCCGGAATGCCCGGGACTGTCCCTTATTGGGGGTCTGTGTCCAGCGTCCCGGGTCACCCCCCCCACTGGGACAACAAAGAGTCCCGGAATTGAGCAACACGCGCCAGTCCAGCCAGCCAATGAAATGTATTTGTTATATGGTCCTCATTGGCTGGCTGAGCCAGCCAGTGAAGACCATATAACAAATACATTTCATTGGCTGGCTGGACTGGTGGATGCGAGACAGCTGGGATGGAGCAGGTATGCTGGCGCTGCAAGTGAGAACCGCGGCTGAGGCTCCCGCCGGCGCTGACCATCTTTCTGAGGCTGTTCCCACTGGGAACTCTTACTATGTCAGCCTCAGAATGATGGTCAGCGCCGGCGGGAGCCTCAGCAACGAGACTAGGGTGACCACATGTCCCGGAATGGCAGGATAGAAATGTGGTCACCCTAAGAGGGAGTTGGGTCTCAAAGCAGAACTGTTCTGACTAAAGAAGGACATGTAGGAGCTATGTTTTATGTGAAGGATCTACCAGTGGCCCCGTAAGCCACAATACAGCCCTTCTCTGCTTCACCTGCATGAACTCAGTGCACTTGCATCTTGCTTTGCTTTGGTGCACATAGTGTAAGGGATGGTTTTTGGTGATCTCCGGTAATATAACACATAGCACAACAGCTTTCATCAAGGACAACGTCACCAACACACCATCACGGCGTTGGTACCACCCATATTGAATGGGGCATAAATTAATAATGATGATGATTCTGTACAGGGGTATACAGACCTGCAGAAGACCTAAGGTGGAGTCATGCCAACTGAGCTCATTGACATCATTCTGCCTGGCAACGAGCTGCTCCAAAGAGCCAGCCAGGGCGGGAACAGCAACCAGCTGTGTACTGTCTGGATACCAGTTACACCCTGGCACCGTGACCCATTTTAGGATGGACCCAGCTCCACCTCTTGTTATTGTGCTCAGCTTAGACCAAAAGTAGTAACATCGGGGGGAGGGAGTAGATATGGCCACTTAACCTGGTTTCACGCAGGGTGCATTAACCCTTAGAGTCCCAGAGGAGTCGGACACCCCTCTGGCACTCTAGGAGTTAAAACTGAATGAGTCGTAAGAGAGTGCATACAACTTATGAAGCAGTCATGGAGCTCTCACCCCCTTGCCACAAGAGCTTGCATTTTATTTGATCTTTGCTATATTATCAGGGTCCTATAAAGAACTGAGAATCTTATGGACCTTGTCTTAAGAGCTTACAATCCATACGGGGCTCTGCGTAGAGATTTCACGCCCCGGCGTGCCCTGTTGTTTGTCTTTAGGACACAATAAACTGCTAATAAAATCCCATTGAGTTAAATTGATCTTTTAACCCCTTAAATGCTAGAGAAATATTCAATGCATTGCTACTCTAATACTTTTGGGGTTCAAATTCTTATGTAAATCAGTGAGAATCTGGGTAAGTTGTATATGTTCCCTATAGAGCAGCTGGTTTAACCCTACAGGCCCCGTGGCCCTTATATACAATGGCAAAATGGAGTAATTCCGGGGGACACCAATTGATCCAAAGGGAACAATTAAAAATTGCCAAATTTTCCATTAACCTTTTGAGTGCCAGAGGGGTACGCAACGCATTGCAATGAGTTGCTTACCCCTCATTCACTCAAAGAGTTAATGTAAATGGGGGCTTGACTACTAGAGATGTCTTTACAACAGGACATGTACATGTGTATTAGGACATATTTATTAAATTAAAGGGATAGTGACGCTTTACACATATACTTTATATACTAGCGAATGGGGCGTGACATTGCCCATACAATTGCACTTTGGAGACCTGCTGGACCACTGTAGCATTGAGTCTCCACCCCCTGCGCACTCCTGCGAAAATCATTGCCCCTGATTCGCTGCCTGCCGCCAATCTCCCCCCCCCACCGCTGCCACAGGGCTGGGCGGACAGCTACTATTTTATATATATATATACATTGCACACTCCCTGGTCTTCATCGGGTTAATGTGACCAGATCGCCACTTTAACCCCTTAAGGACCATTGACGTGGCAGGACCGTCATGCTGGTCCAGCACTTAAGGACCAGTGACGGTCCTGGTACGTCACATACTTTTACTCACCGCGCTCCTGTAGGAGCGCAGTGAGTAATACCGGGGACTAAAGTTGATCTCTCCAAGACCGGAGCGATCTCTTTCAGTCCCCCGTTCGGCATGCTGTCCCACATGATCAGTCACGTGGGACAGCATGTCGAAGTTTCCTATGTGGTCCTTAAAAGACCGCACACCTGGGGACCGCTGGCCCTTAAGGGGTTAAAGTGGACCTGTCACTTTGAGGCAAGTTTAGCTGTGCCAATATTACCACACTCTGTACTATGTACGAATTTAGGAAGAGCCCCCACACCACTGGGAAATTTCTAATAGCACAGCAAGGGATAGGGCCTTGAACAGAACTAATTAAAATATCAAGTAGGGAATTAACATGCTGTGCCATCAAACCATAAAAGGTAATTTCTTCAACTATTTAACAAACAAAATGTCTGGTTCAACATAAAGAAAATTTGTACTTTTTTGTAAATCAAATAAAACTTGTTTTAGGTTGAAGGGTCCTACCCTTTGAGTACCAGAGAAGTTTTCAACGCATTGCAGCGCAATGCACTAGACACCTCTTTGGCACTCATAGGGTTAAAACGTGCAGTCGGTCGCTTCTGAATTAAAGCAGCTAATAATGTGACAGATGATGGATGCTGGCTTTAATTCGCAAGAGACCAATGTAAGCTTTAACCCTTCGATGACACAGGGGTATGCGTTACATACCCCTCTGTCACTCAAAGGGTTAACTGACAAGATGGAGGTCAGTACACCTAGCGCTGTGCGGATTTTGGAATAGTTTATCCATTTTACTTGTTATCGTTTGAATTATCTGAACGATCGGCCTTATTCCTCAAACTAAAGGGGTTAAGGGGGACTTTTAACCACTGGAATATTAACGAGGTCTCCAAAGCATTGCGAAGCAAAGATTTAACAAAATCTCTAGCATTTAAGGAGTTAAAAATCCCATTTAAATTATTGGGTATTTTCAAATCTCCCCTTCCCCCACGTAGTAGTTGGTTTGTTCCAGATTTGAACATTTTTACTAGAAGAATAAGTCCTTACATACACCGTTATGATTTTGTATTCAGGGTCTATATTTAAGGGTGACGTTCTCCCCTCAATACAGATCCTTTGTTGCACTTTATATAACACTTTGAGCGCCAGAGGGGTATTTAACGCATTAAGGATCGGGTGGAGTGCAACACATTGCTTTGAACACCCCTACAGTGCTTTAGGGGTTAAAACTATTACATCCAACTTGTCTTGGAGTTGAGGGGGTCCCTGTTTCCAAATGGGAAGTTACTTGCACCCCCCATCTCTTACCTTACTGTCATCTTCTTCCTCGCTGGACGCCCTCTTCTCATTGGCTGTACACTCCGCTGCCTCTGTCTGTTTTGCCCCCTCTGTGGGTAACTCTTCAGCAGCCTCCTTGGAGGTTGACTCTTCGGTTGCCAACTTCACAGTTGACGCCTCACACGCTCCAACTTCTTCCACTGGGATCTTCCCCTCTTCTCTCTCCGCACTTTCTTCTGCCTTTTCCACCTCTCCTCTCTCCTCCGTTTTCAGGATCTCACTCACTTTTTCCTTCTCCTCCTCCACCACTTCAGTCTTAGGCTTCTCCCCTGTGCTGCTGGAGCGGAGTTTGATCAGGAGGGTGGCTAAGACCACGGCTATTGCAGTGAAGAGGAGTGGTACAACGAAGGAGAAGTCCCCTTCTAGCTCCATGCTGGTTGGGATGAGAAGGCTTTTGTTCTCTCTCTCTCTCTCTCTCCTGGCAGACAGATGGATGATAAAGCGGCTCTGAGAACTGATCCCTTTCCCCTCCCAGTTGCTTTTCCACAACATTGCTGTCATACCGCAGGCCCTGCCTCTTCCACCAGGATCCCTGTCCCAGCCACATCCCTCCTCCTCTTTCCCCTGAATTCCTCACTCACTCTATGTGACAGGAGGAGAACCAGCAAAAAAGGAGAACTTGTGCTGCCTCATCCTTGATTTCAGTGAAGTTGTGTATCTAGCACAGCGGTTCTCAAGCTTTTTTTTGCTAACTGCACCCATAACAGGCAATCTGGAACTTTTTGGGCACCCCTAGCACATGTCATGTAATCATTCAAGGGGATAATGAAGGGTAAGATGCATAAATATACAGTTATTATTAGGACTCACAATCATGCTAACAAAAATATATATTTTAGGGCTTATTCTTCTGAGTACAAGGGACTCCCACTGCTGAGAGTTTGTTTTTATTTAGAAGTTATTGCAGCTGAAACTTGAATGTTTTAGGTGCGGTATCTCAGTGACGTGAGATGTTACAGTGGCGCTGTTGCAATACCATTCTATGGAGGTTTATGGTCAAGTGACCAGAGCTGTCCATAACATGGTGTAGCAACAGCTCCACTGTACAAATTCAGGTCACTGTGATATTGCACCTAAAAATTTCAACTTTGAGATGCAATAATCGTTGAATAAAATACCTCTCAGCAGTGGGAGTACCCTTGTTTTACTCAGGAGGATATACCCTACAATATACATTTTATTACATATTAAGTCTTACTATCCACATCCTATATAATAATTCGCTAGGATGTTTGTCAGAAGCCGTCATGCACTGCACAGACTGCTCGAACGCTCAGAATGCTAGGAGTTCTGTGCTGGGAGCATTCTGTGCGGAATGCTGGGAGTTCTGTGCTGGGAGCATTCTGTACGGAATGCTGGGAGTTCTGTGCTGGGATCATTCTGTACGGAATGCTGGGAGTTCTGTGCTGGGATCATTCTGTACGGAATGCTGGGAGTTCTGTGCTGGGATCAGTCTGTGTGGAATGCTGGGAGTTCTGTGCTGGGAGCATTCTGTGCGGAATGCTGGGATCATTCTGTACGGAATGCTGGGAGTTCTGTGCTGGGAGCATTCTGTCCGTTTGTGCAGTGTCTACAGCGCATTGCGTGAGTGAAAGCAGTAAGCAGAGCAGGACCGTCCTTTTAACCCTTTGAGTGCCGGAGGGGTACGCAACACATTACAAAATGTGTTGCGTACCCCTCTGGCACTCAAAGGGTTAACATCTCATAGACCTTGGCCCATGCACATGGGCTTTTACACTAGTATTAAATACAGCCCTTTGAATGTTGGAGGGCTTCAATGTTTTTTGTTTTACCTACGTCTGGTTCAATAAGTGTGATATGGTATGGGCTGAACGTGATGGACGCATGTCTCTTTCAGACTGTAAAGATATACCTCCTATTGAGGGATGCGTTATTCAAAAATGATTACAGTATACAGTTATGAAATGGTGGAGATGTTACAATCACAGTTTATGGAGAGCTGAAGCTTGAGGCTCACCTCCCCCATAGAATGCTGTAGAAAAAAAAAAGACCATGGACACTAGGTGGCACTGTTTCAAACAGTTTAATGAAACAAAAAAAAATTAGTCTGAGCTGCAATATTTTTAAAGCAAAGTATCATCTCTTATTTTTCTCAGCATAAAATATATTTCTGTTTGTTTTATTAATAATAGTTTACTGCTACTATAAAGAGATGCAGCGCCCATTAGGTTTGTCTTAGCGTCCCAGGAACCTACTGTCCCATCAATTGCTCCAAGTTTTTTGTGATGCATTGGAGACCTCTCTGGCATTCCAGAGGTTAAAAGCCTAATTTAATTGGGAATTTGAGACATTTATTTTATTTGGTAGTTGATTTGCCCCAGATTTGATTCAATTTCTTAGTGCATGTGTCCCTCCATCTGTTGTGCAAGGATTTCTATCAACACGGTAGTGGGGACAACTGGTGACACACGGAGATTTTACTGCCCCACTGGAAAATGTGCCTGGAATTTCTTCTTTGAAAAGTCAGGAAGTATGTGACAGACAAGAACAACATGGCCCACATTTTATCACTGTTTAAATGACCAGTAACCACTTCTTACTTTGATCTGGGCAGACTGTATTAACGGCCACTATGACTCAATTCTGTGTGCATTCATTTTTCCAAAAGGAATCTTTAATTAGTAATGGATATCATACAGATGGACACAGATGTCATTTTTTGTTGTTGTAAGACTACTGGACAAAAAAAACTCTTTCCACTAAAGTGAGATTAGGTAGCTGTTAGTGGGAGCAGTTTTAGTAGCTTTAAGTCCTCCAATACAGAATAATTTCTAGAACTAAAGATTTATTTTCAAGAACCAAGCACTGAGAATTGATTCATAGTGGGCATTAGGTTTTCTGCCTAGATTATGCAATGGGGGTGTATCATTAAGCGGTGGTACGGTTCCTTTAAAAGGATAGTAATGTTTCATAATAAAAGAAGCTCTAATTAATCGTCATAGTATTTGGACTTTGGAGAGTGTTATTTCAATTCTGTCAGAGTTGTAGTACAAGAGTAATTCAATGACAAAGTATCCCCCTCCCGCCCCTTTTACTGATGTAACACTGCTCAGCCAGATCAGAAGGGAGGTGCCCAGGTAGAGTGCAGAGAGAGATAATCTTCAATTAAGATAAGGGAAAAACCTGAAAAACTTGTCAAGGGGGGCAGGGCTTTCATTGTTCTCATAGGAAGAAGATTGTCCCCTGCTGTTATCTGTCTGGTCTATGGACTGGATTCCACATCTTAGAAGAGATGGCTTATACTAGGTAAAAGGGGTGGGAGGGGAAACTTTGCTTGTGAATATCTCTTAAACCATAAAGGTTTGAGAGATAAGACTTATATCGTTCATGTTTTTTTAATGCCTACAAAATAAAATAAAGATAAAATGAAGTATTACTATCCCTTTAATACTAGAATTTATATTTCAAAATATATATTGTAGGGCTTACCTTTCTCAGTAAAACAATGACACTCCCACTGCCGAGATCTCTTTTATTCAAAAGTTACTACAGCTCAAACATACATATTTTTAGCTGCAGTATCACAGTGGCCTGAAATTGTACAGGGATGGTGTAGCAACAGCGCCTCTGTAAATTTTAGGCCATTGATATATTACATGTAAAAAAATTAAAGTTTGAGCTGCGGTTTTGAATAAAATACCTCTCAGAAATGAGTACCCTTGTTTTACTCAGAAGGATAAACCATACAATACATATTTTTACATTCTATGTATTACTATCCCTTTAATCAAGGCCTGCCTTGCATTTTAGCATTTGAATGCTGTGAGGTCCCCAACTCAAGGGGTTAAACTATAGTTCCATTGTTCACAGATAACTAAGAGATGTGCTTGTTTGCTGTCATAAATAGCAGCTTATTTGGACATGAGCAGCTGGGCTGTACAAATAGACTCCGCACTCTTTTCACTGACCCCAGGGGAGAAGGGCTGTAATTCAGTGTGGGTCACATCTGGGATCTTTGTACCAAACAAACACTAGTAAGATTTCACACATCCCCGGTCACTCACACACTCGCCTGTTACACCCGCAGCTATCGCTAACACACAAATACAGAGCTTGTCCCATGTGTTCAATCTTTTCAGAGCTTTATTTGTCAGACGAAAGAGGTACAATTTTACATCAAAGCAACTGCCCCATAGGGTTGGAAATGAACTCCAAGTAATTTCAGTTAAATTAGCAATGCATTGGAGACTTCTCTAGCATTGAAGGGGTTAAACGTCCAATTTAAATCAATTATAATTTGTTGACTTTTCATCCATCCACCTACAGGGGCAATTGTATTTCTCCAGAATTATACCTCCTAAGCTTGATCCATGGTTCTCAGCCCCTGTTATCTTAACCCTTCAAGCGCCAGGGGTTATTCAATGCATTGCTTGCCCACTGGTGCTTAAAGTATTAAAGGGACAGTGACACTTTAATATGTAAATAAAAAAAACAGTTTGTAGGGTTTATTCCCCTGAGTAAAAGAAGGGTACTCTGCTGAAAGGTGTTTTATTCAAAAGTTATTACAGCTCAAACTTGAATTTTGTAGATGCAGTACCACAGTGGCCTGAAATGTACAGTGGCGCTGTTGCTACACCATCCTATGGAGGTTTATGGTCAACTGACCAGATCTGTCCACAGGATGGTGTAGCAACAGCGCGACTATACATTTTCAGGCCACTGATACTGCACCTAGAAGAAGAAGAAAAAAAAAAAAAAAAAAAGTTTCAGCTGTAATAACTATTGATTAAAACACCTTTCATTAGTGTGAGTACCCTTTTTTACTCAGGGGATAATCCCTACAATATTTATTTATTTTTATTTATTTATTTTTTTTTACATTTTAAGTATTACTATCCCTTTAAAGGAGTAGAAAATTTTTTTATGAAAAAATATATATTGTAGGGATTTTCCTATTGAGTAAAATGAGTACTCCCACTGCCAAGAGATTTATATTTCCAGAGTTATTAAACCTATGTTTTTTTGTTTTTTTACATTAGCAGTGCCCTCTAGTGCTCAAATTCAAATTTGTTTTTCTGTTAGATTCTAATGGAGAGGAAAGTCAGAGACATACAGTTCTCCATAGAATGTCAGTTAGAACAATCAGGAAGTAAACACAGTAAATTCACTTCCTGGTTATTTGAGCTGCTATAAATCCTATATAATAATTCGCTAAATGTGTTTGTCAGAAGCTGTCATGCACAGTAGAGACAGCTGCGCAAGATGCATGTGCTGCTGCCATGAGCAGTACAGACTGCCCGCTCCTCTCCGTATCAGCCACAGTGCGGGCAGTCTCTACTGTGCATGACTGCACCGCGGCCGTTGCTGCATGGCACTGTGGCCGGTGTACACAGGCTCTTCAAATCATTTTGAATAAAACAACTGACAGCGGTGGGAATGACCTTGTTTTATTCAGCAGGAAATGCTCTATAAAATGTGTTGGTTTTTTTTATATATATAAAGTTCTGCTCCATTAAGGCCCACACCAAGGAAGCCCACAAAGGTGAAACTGGACAGGTATATCTCTCAAGTGTCCCTCTGAGACCCAGATCCCTCTGTCCCTCTTTGGTGACCATGTATTTAGGAGATCAGACTGTGTGGTGTGTATATAAGTGTATCACATTGCTCCACAGCAATAACACTCACATTAATGTATGTTTAAACTTCAGTATATGTGTTTATAAATTAGTCTTTGTAAATAGAATACTTTGGTCTTGCTCTAAATCCTTTATTCACTTACATAAAGATGTCAATAGGTCATGAAATAACCTAAAAATTCTCAGTAATGGCCCGTCGACCATCCATACCCCCTAAAACTATAGTGTCCCTCTTCGGACATTTGAAATGTTGGGAGATATGAAGAGGTGTCAGGTAAGGGGAAGTGGCTGAGGGCTGCATAGCGTTTAACCCTTTGGGTGCCAAAAGGTTAAAAAGTTTCTATGGTGGACATCACACTGGACTGAACTGTGTATGTCCCCAATTTATAGGCAAGGTCTGCTCTGCTTACCGTAGCACTGAATGGGTTTAAAGGGATAGTGAAGTTTCATAAGAAAAGCAGCTCTAATGAATCATAGTATTTGGGCCTTGGAGAGGGTTATTTCATTTCTGTCAGAGTTGTAGTTCAAGAGTAATTTAATGATAAAGTATCCCCCTCCCGCCCCTTTTACGGATGTAACACTGCTCACCTCAGAGCAGCAAGGGTTTTCCTTATGATCACAGTAAGAAGATTGTCTCTTGCTGTGACCTGTCCGGTCAAGAGACCAGATTCCACATCTGAGGGGATGCAGCTTACACTAGGTAAAAGGGGTGGGAGGGGGATACTTTATCATTCAATTACTCTTGAACTACAACTCTGACAGTATTGAAATAACACTCTCCATGGCCCAAATACTATTAAGATTAATTGAAGCTGCTGTTTTTGTGAAACATTACTATCACTTTAATTCCAAGTTAAAGGGATAGTAATGTGTAATTTTTACTGGAGGATCAAGTATATATATATATATATATATATATATATATATATATATATATATATATATATATATATATATATATATATATATATATGTCTACTGATATGTAGCTGCAAAAGCACACATACAGTTGTTGTTTTACTTTTATACTATAATAAAGTTTCCCCCTTCTGCCCCTTTTACATTAGTAATGCTGCCTCCCTTCAGATGTGGAATATGGTCATCAGACCAGAAAGATCGCAGCGAGGGACGATCTTCTTACTATCAGTATAAGGAAATCCCTACCCCTTGATGAAGGAGGGCATGATTTTCGTTATTCTGTAAGAAGATTGTCCCTCGTCGCTTTCTGTCCGGACCAGCTTGCTGAAGCAAGTAAAAGGGGTGTGAGGGGTAAATGTTATTATCGAATAAAGATCAGTATACAAATATATCCTATATAATAATTTGCTGGGATGTTTGTCATGATGCAGTCATGCATTGTTCGGGCCGTCTCTACTACGCATGATTGCATCGCATGAGTGAGGCGACGCGAGACTGCATCTCGTGGAGCAGTGAGGTAGTGACCACTTAACCATTTGAGTGCCAAAGGGGTACACAACGCATTGCAAAGCAATTGAGCTGCGTACCCCTCTGGCACTCAGAGGGTTAACATTACCCGGACTTTGGCTTTTACACTAGTGTGTGTGTGTATTTAAATATATATATTACTCGATCCTACAGTAAAAGTGACACATTACAAACCCTTTAAAGAGACAGGTCCTCTTTACATCTACCTTAACCACTTGTATGCTAAACACATTGAAAGCTTTGCAAAATGTTGGACATGTCACCAGCATCCTAGGGGTCAAAGCAAAAAAAGTGTCTCACACATGATTATTTACCTTTGAATTTAACCATTTTATTTTATATTTTATTAGAAAATATTATTCAAAAATTGGAGGTAAAAGGGATTTAAATTAACAGAGTGATCACAAATTAGTTTAAAACACATTTTTTTTTCTGTTGATGTAATTAAACAAGGCTCCCTTCAGAAGAAATTAGTTAAATCAGGATAGTTTGGCAGCTCAGAAGAGGTCACTGGGATTATCAGGGCTCAGTGAAAATGTTCCACTGAAATCAGAGAAAGGCAAGTGCTGTATTTAATTAAAAAAAAGTCCTATCTAAACGAGGTTAAAGGGATAGTAACCCCCCCAACAACTTGACGGCAAAATACAGGAATCATACAAACATACCGAACGCACTTAGTCCCATCTCTCAAACCTTTATGGTTTGAGAGATGTAAGGCAAGAAAGACCTCTGCTCCCTCCCCCTTCTCATACGTCCACTGTACAGCGGACGTCATGAGATCCGGCTTCCAGCACCAGACGGCGGCTCTGCAGGAGTGCGGTCATCTAGATATCTCAGTATTATTACTTCATGGGTATGGTCTAAAACATGTGCCTGGCTCGCAAGCACATGTTGTAGACCATTCCTATGAAGTAATTATACGGAGATACCTAGATGTCAGTGTTCCTGCAGAACCGCAGAAAGTCGGCCGACCAGTTTCTGCCTCCGACAGCTTTATAACTCGCCAGGCAGAAGGGGGAGGGACCAGAGGACTGTCTTGCCTTACATCTCTCAAACCATAAAGGTTTGAGAGATGGGACTAAGTGCGTTCGGTATGTTTCTATGATTCCTGTATTTTTCCGTCAAGTTGTTGGGGGGGGGGTTTACTATCCCTTTAACCTCTTCAGTGCTGCAGTTCAGTGCAGAGAGCCTGCAAGAACCATCCCCGCCCCCACATACACAGGTTAAAAAAAGTGTTAGAAATATTTGTAGGGCCATTAACCCCTTAAATGGTAAAGTGGCATGGAGACCGCTTTAGCATCCAATGGGTTAATCCGAAAAACACAGATAATGAAAACTCACAGTATACTGATCCAGTCCTGCACATATATTTCCTGTTAAAGAAACAATATCACCACCATACAGTAAGTAACCGCCTACTTACCTTTATCTAAGGTCCACTATTAATCAGTCTTGTGTGTTGATTGGTTCCCCTAT
Source organism: Rhinophrynus dorsalis (assembly GCA_037306005.1). Taxonomy (NCBI): domain Eukaryota; kingdom Metazoa; phylum Chordata; class Amphibia; order Anura; family Rhinophrynidae; genus Rhinophrynus; species Rhinophrynus dorsalis. The sequence goes on along the minus strand of CM074727.1, from coordinate 18,627,101 downwards.
TAGAATTGTAGATTATGTCCATGGAGGCAGACATTTTTGCAGGACTCCCAACTCCTCCCACTGAAATCTTCTAAGGAAGCCTTCAGTGGGTGAATATTGGGGTCCTGTTACATACAAATCATCAGGTCTTCTCCTCTGCGGACATGATATCCAGAATTACTTAGGATTTTCTACCCAGATTAACATCATTATGACATATTAGGGCCCCTTTATTGGTCATCAATTTGAAGAAGCATTGGGCTCATTCATGGTAGTTAACCTCCATGTTGCCAAAAGTGCTAGGGTGACTCCACACAAGGAATAAATGTTCACAGTCACAAATCAGAAATCAGGGGACAGAAGATGTAAAATATGCATGGCTCAAAAAAACAAAAATAAACCCCAGTGGACAACTGCAGCCAGAATGTGGTGCCATTGTAGAAAACAGATATGACATCACTAAACATCAGTGAAAGCAGCTGTGATGTCACTGCTGACACTCCAGAAAGTCTTAAATGTATTAGTAATACTTGAGTTAAAGTTGAGGTCAGAGTCTTCTTTATATATATTTTTAACACATAGCGCTATTTTTCAGCTTACAGTTTTGTAGTTGAAGTGCTATTCAGTCCGAAAGGATCCCCCCTCCTCCCCTTTCCCCTGCGTCACTGTGGCGCAGTCTGGTCCGGATGGAGAGCGGTGAGGAACAGTCTTCAGTAAGCAAACGGAAAATCCTGTCCTCCATCATCGGGGGGGGGCAAGGTTTTCCTTATACTTGCCGAGTGAAGATTGTCCCTCACCGCATCTGTCCGGTCCTACAAACTAATTCCAGATCTAATGGGAGGCAGCCAGAAGGGACATCTGTTGAAATATAGTGCTAGGTGTTAAAAATAAAATATAAAGAAGTTTAATTAAAGTATTACTATCTCTAAGTTCATTCTTGAACTGGATTTAGCAGCCATTCCCACAGGAGTGACATCACAGCTCCAACATTGTCACCTCCACAGAGACAGGAATCTGTCCAGTGTGCAATTCAATACCCATCAAAGAGCAGCGGGGGAAAATATTTGGTCTTAAATTGATGCTTTTTTACAAATTCTAACCTCGGGCATTTAAAGGGATAGTAATACTTCGTTTTAACTTTATTTTATTTTGTAGGCATTAAAAAAACACGAAGAATGATACAAGTCTTATCTCTCAAACCTTTATGGTTTATGAGATATTCACAACCAAAGTTTCCCCTCCCGCCCCTTTTACCTAGTGTAAGCCATCTCTTCTCAGATGTGGATCAGGTTGTATGACAAGACAGATAACAGAAGGGGACAATCTTCTTTGTATGAAAACAATGAAAGCCCTTCCCCCCTTGACAAGTTTTCCAGGTTTTTCCCTTATCTTAATTGAAGATTGTCCCTCTCTGCAGTCTACCTGGGCACCTCCCTTCTGATCTGGCTGAACAGGGGGGGATACTTTGCTTGTGAATATCTCTTAAACCATAAAGGTTTGAGAGATGAGACTTATATCATTCTTCATGTTTTTTTAATGCCTACAAAATAAAATAAAGTTAAAACGAAGTATTACTATCCCTTTAAGAGGTAGGCAAATTCAACACAACAACTTATCTTGAAGTGTTTGAGAAGAGTGAAGTGGTGGGTTTGCGAAAGGCAACTCGTAGTGTCCTTTTGGCTGAGAATGCATGATGCTTCTCCTCAGCCAATCAGCAAAGGGGAGTTTTGCATAACTCCACTCCTGGGGCGAGACTGACAGTGAATCAGGAACCCTTAGAATGTGTATATAGCGATTGGCCTGTCACTGGAACTCTGCTGTTGCCTATAGAGACTCCTGTTGCAGTCGGATTCTTTTACATTCTTCCACATAACAAGTAGATGGCGCTGTGTGGAGTTGTTTTTAGCAATGGGCTGCTCAGTCTATTTGAGGTATGAACAGAAATGCAGATTAAGTGGTGACTGTAAACACAGGGAACTGTAGAATTTCAATGTAAATATAAATAGATAAAAAACAGCTACAACTGACTGCTGAGGGAAGGACTCCTAACCAAGCAAGTCCTTCTGTTAAAGGAGCAGTAAAATATTTATTTTATTTATTTATTTTTTGTAAAATAGCACATAAATGTTATAGGGAATTTTCCTGCCAAGTAAAACTAGAATCCTCCCATGATAGGATATTATTTAACCCTTTGAGTGCAAGAGGTGTACGAAACGCTGTACTCCTCTGGCACTCAAAGGGTTAATTCATATATTATTACAGTCCACGTTATGAATGGTCCTATTAACCCTTTTCAGTGCCAACGATGCATCAGCCGTATTGTGATGCAATGCATCGGACACCCCTCTGGTACTGAGAGTGTTAAATTTGATTAAATGGTTGAATTGTAATAAATTCTGAATTTCTCCAACAACGGAATCCCCTTTGTTTTATTTTGGCAAGAAAATCCCTATAGAATTTTTTTCCCCATAAAAAAATGACTGTTCCTTTAAACAAATGAACCCTTTAAAGAAGAGGGGTGCACATAGCATTACAAATCACTGCATGGAGCTCCCCTCTGGTCTTTAAAGGGATAGTAATACTTAATTCTTACTAATCCTTATATTAAAGTAATATTAAAAATGAATGTATTGCCCCCAGTGTCATATCTCAAACTTTTATGGTTTGAGAGATAATCATACCTGGGAACTCTCCGGTTTTGCCCCGGAGACTCCGGATTTCAACCTGAATTACCGGGTCTCCGGGGCAATGTGTGAATCACCGGGTGGGCAGAGTTTAAGTAGAAACTGTGCCCACTTGTGCTCCATCCCGCCTGGTTGCTCCCACTGCCCGCCCTCTTACCTTCTTTTTGCGGGTTTTTTTGTCCCCCCCGCAACTAAGCCCCGCCCCTTTTATGACGCGAATCGCGTCATTTTCGGCACTGACAGGGTTACCCTCCGGGTAGCCCTGCATGAAAAGTTCCCAGGTATGGAGATAATCACTCCTAAAGTTGCCCTCTCCCTCCCCCTTCCCTGAGGTCAGCATTGTAGCTGACTGAAGGGAAATCCGGTCTTACGATCATCAGATGGCTCTGCAGCAGAGCCGTGATCTCGTTAATTAAAAAAAATATATTTCACAAAAATGGCCTTCTACGTGTGCTTGTAAACCAAGCACACGTAGAAGACTGTTTCTTTTTTTATTAACGCAATCTCGGCTCAGCTGCAGAGCTGCCTGAAAGTCGTACGACAGACTTCCCTTCAGTCAGCTAGAACGCTGACTATGGGGAGGGGGGGGGGGGAAGAGGGCAACTTTAGGAGCGATTATCTCTCAAACCATAAAGTTTTGAGAGATGACACAGGGAGCAATCCATTTATTTTTAATATGACTAATATAGGGATTAGTAATAATTAAGTATTACTATCCCTTTAAAGGATTAACAGCTGCTTACTCTTGTATCAGTCACCTTTAAGAACAGGATGAACATAGGACTGGATCATACAGTCTCTGCTTGAGAGTTAATATACAAAACATTGGCACTTGCTACGCTCGTCAGGTTTATAGCAGCAGAGAGATGAAGTGTTCAGGAGGAAAGAGACTCCACTCTCTTTAGGATTAAAAGTGGGAGCGATGGATGTGTTGCCAACTTTATCCTGTTGTTGGTGATGCAGCGCCCCCTTGGTGTCACCTTGAGGAACTGCGTTCTTTGTTTACACAGTCGTCGTGTGTGGTGCTGTCTCCATTGCTCATCTCGCTGCAAGTTCTCCTTTTCTTCTTCCGGTGAGACATCGTCTCTGCTCCGGAGCTAGAGTCATCCTGAGAGGAACGAGCACGAGGGGAAGAGTCAAACAAAAATAATAATAAAGCACAGTGATTAAAGGGGAAAGAGATTCCCAATTATTATATGTATAGCTGGTTTTGCAGCAGAAACAAAAGTACTTCCTTAACTCATGGCGTGCCAAAGGGTTATGTAACTCATTGCAATGCTCTGCATACCCTTCTGGCATTCAGTGGGTTAAAGCAATAGTAAGCCCTAAGCTAGCTTAAAGGGATAGTAATACTTCATTTTAACTTTATTTTATTTTGTAGGCATTAAAAAAACATGAAGAACGATATAAGTCTTATCTCTCAAACCTTTATGGTTTAAGAGATATTCACAAACAAAGTATCCCTTCCCTGTTCAACCAGATCAGAAGGGAGGTGCCCAGGTAGACTGCAGAGAGGGACAATCTTCAATTAAGATAAGGGAAAAGGCTGAAAACTTGCCAAGGGGGGAAGGGCTTACATTGTTTTTATACAAAGAAGATTGTCCCCTTCTGTTATCTGTCTGGTCTTACAACCTGATCCATATCTGAGAAGAGATGGCTTACACTAGGTAAACGGGGCGGGAGGGGAAACTTTGCTTGTGAATATCTCTCAAACCATAAAGGTTTGAAAGATAAGACTTATATCGGTCTTCATTTTTTTTTTAATGCCTACAAAATAAAATAAAGTTAAAACGAAGTATTACTATCCCTTTAAAGAGACAGAGTCATAATATAAACTGGGAAAATAAACATAATATATATTTTTTTAATATAATTATGCAGAATTTGTCCTACAGAGAGTAAATCAAATCTATCGTCACTATCGATAGATATTTTATTCAAAACATATTGCAACTAAAACTTGGATTCTGGGGTGCGGTATCTCCATAACCAGAGATGTTAGTGTTGTTGTTGCCTATGGAGGCTTATAGTCACTGATAATAGCTGTCCATAGACTGTGATAGCAACGGCACAGCTATACTCCTTTCCATGGTAGTACCGTGTCCAATAAAGGCAAGTTTGAACTGCAACAACTTTTGAATACATCTCTCAGCAGTGAGAATACACTTGTTTTACTTGGCATGATAAAGACTGCAATAGGTCATTTTATTCCCATATCAAACATTATTATTCATATAACACGTCAACAACTGCTCCATCTGGCAGGAGCCGCCATTAAGGACCAGACGCATTTATTTTTCCATCACAATGAATTCTGGGATGGCATCCGCTCTGCCATCCCAGAAATCCCTCACATTTGGAGAGGAGTGACGGTCTGGCATGTTATAAGTCCCGAAGGAGGTTAATGGAAGGCTATGCGTCTCCGACTACTACTATGCTATTCTGGTTGCTCAGGTGTGAATAAAAAGCTGAAATTCTAATCCCCACATTACCAGTGAAGCAGGAACTAGGGGAAGCCTTTACATAACCGTGCAGGACTCAAAGCAGGGTTGTGTAAAGGCTTCCCCTACTACTTCCAGCAACTGGTAACGTGGGGATGAGGATTTCGAATTTGTCTACTCATAGCTGTAATACTGGGTTCAACAGGGAGGTCGTTTGTCCTCCTTAGACTCGTCCCTGACCGTGCACGATCGAGTGAATGACCCAGAAAGTATTAACCCCTGAGCTACAGGAAAAGATTAGACACACGGACTTACTCTTAAACTAGTACAAGTCTAGCATTTACTATTAAAGAGTAATTGAATGATAAAGTATCCCCCTCCCGCCCCTTTCACCTAATGTAAGCCGCCTCCCCTCAGATGTGGAATCTGGTCTCTTGACTGGACAGCTCACAGCAAGGGACAATCTTCTTACTGTGATCATAAGGAAAACCCTGCCCCACTTTACACGTTTTACAGGTTTTTCCATATGCTCACTGAAGATTGTCTGTGATCCATCCAGACAGTCTTGCTGCTCTGAGGCGAGCAGTGTTACATCAGTAAAAGGGGCGGGAGGGGGATACTTTATCATTCAATTACTCTTGAACTACAACTCTGACTGTATTGAAATAACACTCTTCATGGCTCAAATACTATGAAGATTAATTAGAGCTGCTTTTATTGTGAAACATTACTATCCCTTTATTAATAATAATGTCTCCTGCTCTATTATTTATTCGTACTATTCAAGTCTGGATATTTGCAGTGAATGAATCCCTTTCTGATCCTTGGGAGGTCTCACCTCAGAGCCAGAGTCTGACGAACTGGAGGAAGAGGAGCTTGATGAGTCACTGGAAGAATCGGAAGCGATGCCCGTGGACTCCTGAAGATCCACCGTATCCGCCATTGTCGCCAGCTCAGGACGTTCCTGCTTCAGAATCCTAGGCAGATGGGAAGATGTGAGTGGGAAGGGAACTAATTCTTTATTAAAGGAGCTGTAAACTTTTTTTTATGAAAACACATTTTATAGAGCTTTTCCCGCTGAATAAAACAAGGTCACTCCCATCGCTGTCAGATGTTTAATTAAAAAATGATAGCAGTTTAAATAACCAGGAAGTCAATTCACTGTGTTTACTTCCTGATAGTTGGAAGTGACAGGCAGTTTCTATCACTTTCTATGGAGAACGGTATGTCACTGACTTTCCTCTCCATTAGAATGTAACAGGAAATCTAATTAGAATTTGACCACTAGATGGCACTGCTAATGTAAAAAAAAAACATGGGTTTAAACTGTAATAACTCTGGAAATATAAATCTCTCAGAGGTGGGAGTACCCTTATTTTACTCAATAGGAAAGTCCCTACAATATATATTTTTTCATAAAAAAAGTTTACTGCTCCTTTAAGTCTAGGGAGGGATCTTCAAGTTCAAATGCTAGTGACTGAACTGTAATGTAATTGTGGTTATGAAAAGTATACATTGCAGGGTTTTTCCTCCAGAAAAAAAAACCAAAAACCAAAAACAAAATAAAACAAGCATTTTGTCATTATTGGAAGATGCTTTAATTAAAAGGAATTACAGATATTGTATCCATTATGAAGAGGTCATTTTGTGAGGTCACCACCATACAATGCTGTTACTATCCGTGACCTGTGGTAGGGGACCAAAAGTTCTCCAATTACAGAAATGTAAAAAAAATATTTTATTTTGCAGTCTGGTTTCAGCAGTAATAAGTTTTGAACGAAGGAGTGTGTGAGTGCTCGTGTCACACATGAAGATATACAAGGGATAAAAAGATCCACACTAGAAGGTAGTCTACTGCCCCCCGGTGGTATACCAAGAGGTCCATACCACATCGCTAGAAGATCCCAGGCCGCACATTGTGTGAAAACATCGCCCCTCTTTCCCCTAGGCCATCCCAACCCCCTTCTCACCTGTACCACTTCCTGGAGAGCTTAGGCCTCCCCCTCACGGTTTTGTGCCAAACCACTGGGAAGTTGGTGCAACTGGCAAAATTCTGGGTAACTGCAATGGTCGTGTCTAGGTTCAGAACCACATGCCACCAACCACCTGCGGAGGACAGAGTCATTCTCACTGCTGGGATGTGTTGTCATTTCCACAGATTCTTGCCATTAAACCATTATGGACTAGAGGGTACTCAATCCACTCTGGTCTTTAAAGGGTTAATGCAACCGAGTTCATGGAATTATAACAAGCACTAAGAAATCTGTTCGGGTTTATGTTAGGAGCTGGCGTTCTTGAGCCCCTACATTTTCTGTATTTGTATTCTCCTTTGCAATAACATTTTGGTTGCATAGAACACTAATTATTCAAGTTAAAGGGATAGTAATGTTTCACAAAAAAAACAGCTGTGATTAATCTTCATAGTATTTGGGCCATAGAGAGTGTTATTTCAATACTGTCAGAGTTGTAGTTCAAGAGTAACTGAATGATAAAGTATCCCCCTCCTGCCTCGTTTACCTAGTATAAGCCCCCTCCACTCAGATGTGGAATCTGGTCCACAGACCAGACAGGTCACAGCAAGGGATAATCTTCTCACTGTGAGAGCAATCACTGCCTCCCTTATAAGGTTTACCCCTTATACTAATTGAAGATTGTCCCTCTCTGCAAGCCATCTGTACACCACCTTGCTGCTCTGAGGTGAGCTGTGTTACAAATGGTAAAATGGGCAGGAGGGTGATAGTTTATCATTCAATTACTCTTGAACTACAACTCTGACACTCTCCATGGCCCAAGTACTATGGAGATTTATTGGAGCTGCTTTTATTGTGAAACATTACTATCCCTTTAAAATGAGAAATAGCAACCCCTACTAAACCCTCCACTTAGCATAGTATGGCCAGAAAATCCTCATGGCCCCTATGGATATAGCTCTTGTGGCTTTGTTCAATGAATAACATGTTCAGTCAGTCCTGGATGTTATGAAGGCAGCCATGACAGTTACTGAGGGCACGAGCCTACTTAACTTTAAGGACCAGAGGGGTGTGCAATATATTGCCAAACCTTAACCCTTTGAGTGCTAGAGGGGTATGCAATGCATTGCATACCCCTCTGGCACTAAAAGGGTCAAAAGGGAATGGTCACCTCTTTTAACCTTCCTGTTGGCAAGAGATCGTACCAGGTCACACATAGGATTGCACAGTCAGAGGAGGAGGTGGGAAAGGGGAACAGGCGAAGATTGACAGGCTGTACCGCAGCGTGCCGTGAAGTGATGTCAGGATGAAACATTATAAAGGATAATTTCTCTGTTAAAAAAAAAAAAAAAAAAAAAAAGGACGCCACAACTGAATAAACATGACTTTAAAGGGATACTAATGTTTCACAATAAAAGCAGCTCCAATTAATCTTCAAAGTATTTGGGCCATGGAGAGTGTTATTTCAACACTGTCAGAGTTGTAGTTCAAGAGTAATTGAATGATAAAATATTCCTCTCTTGCCCTTTTTACCTAGTGTAAGACACCTCCCCTCAGATGTGGAATCAGGTTGCTTGACCAGACAGATAACTACAAGGGACAATATTCTTACTATGAGATCAATAAAAGCCTTGCTTGCCCATTGACAGATTTTTCAAGTTTTTCCCTTATCTTAAATGAAGATTGTCCCTCTCTGCAAGCCATCTGAATACCATCCTGCCACTCTGAGCTGAGCAGTTACATGAGTAAAAGGGGCGGGAGGTGGATACTTTATCATTCAATTACTCTTGAACTACAACGCTGACAGTACTGAAATAACATTCTCCATGGCCAAATACTATGAAGATTAATTGGAGCCGTTTTTATTATGAAACATTACTATCCCTTTAAAGCAGAACCATCATCAAATTAATGTGCCCCCCAAATCATTATTAACATACTCATGTAAATAGTTTTATTATGCTGAATAAGTCCGGTAGTACTGAGAAATACAACCTGTTCGGCAGGCATCAGCAGCAGGCATCTTGAAGAAAAGGCATCTGTGAGTCTACGATGTGCTGTCTGTCCCAGTCTTCTACAGGGTTGGTGAGTGGCGTTCCATTGTACCTTAAGGTACCGGAAGGGACTGATGGCACAGGCGCACAGATGTGTCTGCAGCAAGATCCCTGCCAATGATGCCTGCTGAACAAGGTATATTTCTCAATAATGCTGGACTTCTTCAGCATAAACAAAGTATTTATATGCGTATCGCTATGTTAATAAAGATTTTGGGGGCACTTTCATTCTGATGAAAGTTCCGATTTAAAGGAGGCGAGAGTTCTTCTTTAAATGTGCAGTGGGTGGAGCTTGCGTCCTGTGGCCCTTGGAGCAACTGCTTGTCCTCCTCCATGGACATGACATTGAGGACGGACTGAAGATCTTCTCTTGAACTAAGGCACAAGGGAATATTCTTAGGAGCCATTAGGATATTTTGGACACAAGTTAAGTGGTGGTGGTTATTGGGAGGTGTTGGTTCTCCTTTAACCATTTGTGAGAGAGAGAAAGAGATATATATATATATATATATATATATACACACACACACACACACACACACACACACACACACACACATACACCTCTCTGGCACTCCAAGGGTTAAAGTTCTAAGTAAACCATGTTACAACATGCGTCACTTTTGATAAGAGCAATGTCTGTTTTAGAACTTGTTCCTTTAACCCTTTGAGTGTAGGAGGGGCACGCAACGCACTGCAAAGCAATGCATTGCAAACCCCTCCAGCACTGAAAGGGATAACAGAATGGTGTTTCTACGATGGGCATTTCACTTCCCTACCTGGCACAAATACGGTCTCTCCGGGCTTCTGAAGGATTTCCAGGGGCGTGAACTCAGGAGGCCATGTGGAGAGCAGCGTGCGGGGGTAGATAACATTGAACCAGGTGATGGCCTCGTCCTGCTGGTTCCCCCCTTCCTCTCGCGTCACTTTGATTAGTTCGCGGGGGGTGTTGGTGGGAAAGAGGCACCAGCGCTTGTGTCCATGGACCAGAGAGTTCCAGGCGCTAGTGCCAAGCGGGTCGATGTGTATCCCTGTTCCAGAGCGTGCCGGACCCATCACAAACCACCTGACGCAAAGGGGTCACAAAGCAAAAGCCAGTAGGCCTTTAAACACACTGCACCATATTCAGAAAGAAAGAGTAGCAAGCCAGGAGCAAACAGTCATAGAAAACAATTAAGGGGGATCGCTCTCCCCTATACAAGTTTGTCTTAAAAGTTAGGTTATATAGAGACTGAGTGGAATACTGTATTAATTTCCGTTTTAAAATTGTTATTTGGCCAAAATTCAACATGTAACATTATCCTGTTCCCTACTTCCAGACAGACTGTGTTTACCAGCTCTTTACCGCAGTCTGTCACTCTGCCTCTGCTCCCCTCCCCTATCCAGCCTCCTCCAATGACGGGGGCTTTCTGAATGCAAGCTGGAGCGGTTTCTGCCTAATGAGAGCTCTCCAGCTTATATTCAGAATCCTCCTTTAACCCCTTAACACCTGGTGGTCCTGGGGTAAGAATACCTTTAACCCCTTAAGGACCACTGACGTGCCAGGACCATCACAGCGGTCTGGCACTTAAGGACCAGTGACGGTCCTGGCACGGCATGGAGTTCAGGGCTCCTGGTGCGGCTGCACGCCGCTCTGGAAGCCCTGAACTGGGAGTTTAAAAAAAAAAAAAAAAAAAGCCCCGTGGTCCTCAAGTGCCTTAAGGGATTAAAGACAGTATATATGTCATTTGGAGAGACGGAACATGTGAGCGATCACACAAGCCATGGCATGCCAAGACCGTCACCGGTCCTTAACCCCTTAAGGACCAGCGGTCCTGGGACGGTTCCATCCCATAAGGACCACTTTGATCCTTGCCGACGTGCCGGTACACTTGACCTGTTGTGTGTATCGGCGCGCAGCTTTAGGGCCTGAAAGAGATCGGTCCAGTCTTGGAGCAGTCAATTATAGGCCCCATTTTTACCTACAGTGTTCCGGTGGAGCTGCAAGTAAAAAGTATGTGACGTACTATGACCTTCATCGGTTCTTAAGTATTTACGGACCATGACGGTCATAGTACGTCATGTAGTCCTTATGTGGGTTAAGGCACAGACACCGGTGACGGGCCTAGCATGTCACCGATCCTTAATGGGTTAAGAGCACTCTTGTTTTATGTCATGGGTGTCCAAGTTAGGTCCTCAATAGCTACCAACAGACCAGGAATTAAGGATTTCCCTGTTTGAGAGTAAGTGGGCCAGTCAGAATGAATGAAGCACTGATTAACTCACCTGTGCTTATAATCAGTGAAATCCTTACATCCTGATCTGTTGGTGGCCCTTGAGGACTGAACTTGGACCCCCACCTTATATGTTCTAATTTGCCCAAGGAAAGACATTACTACTGATGAGGAATCACATTGACTAGATCTCTACCTGTAGGGGGGGCGCCGTTTCTCCCCTGCAAATTGAAAGAGGTCATCCTTAAAGTACTTTGGCACTTCATAATCTTCCAGAAGTTTCTTCCTTTTGGGGTGCTCTCCGTAACTGCTGTCAAAGATATACAGAGGGCTGTCATCCCGTGTTCCTTCCATGTACTCAATGTAATATTTCATCTTCATCTTGACTGAGTAACCATCGTTGTCCTCCCCACACTTGAATTTCTGGTTGCGGTACTTTCGTTTCAGCCTCTCCATAGTCCATTTCTCATGGGCAGGCCACCCTTCCTGGGCGTTGATGATCACCACTGGTTTGTATGGTTTTTCAAAGCGTTCAATAAATTCTTCTGTGGTCAGTTGCAAAGCATCCACACGCTCCACATTATCCTGCAGTACAGAATGATTAGTTCTGATGAGAACACTAGCAGTGCCTTTTCTATACCATCATCACCACCTACTTGCTATACTGCTTGGATGCCAAAAAGATTTCCAACGTATTGAGACCTCTCTAGCATCCAAGGGCTTAAAAGACAACCTTCACACAGGGTCCTCTCAGGAGGTCTGGTCGTGTGTGAGAAGACTTGCTAAAGAAACAAGGGCTACACTGCAAGTCTGAGCACATCAGCTGGCAAGTTGATCAGGGGTCAGAAAAGCAACCATGTGGCAGCTATCAGGCTGAGCCAGTGAGGAGACTTAAAGGGATAGTAACCCACCCAACAACTTGACGCCAAAATACAGCAATCATACAGACATACTGAACGCACTTAGTCCCATCTCTCAAACCTTTATGGTTTGAGAGATGTAAGGCAAGACAGACCTCCGCTCCCTCCCCCTTCTCATACGTCCGCTGTATAGCAGACGTCATGAGATCCGGCTTCCAGCACCAGGTGGCGGCTCTGCAGGAGCGCTGTCATCTAGATATCTCTGATATTATTACTTCATGGGTATGGTCTAAAACATGTGCCTGGCTTGCAAGCACATGTTGTAGACCATTCCTATGAAGTAATTATATGGAGATATCTAGATGTCAGAGCTCCTGCAGAAGCGCCGAAAGTTGGCCGACCGGATTCTGCCTCTGACAGCTTTACAGCTCGTCAGGCAGAAGGGGGAGGGACCAGAGGACTGTCTTGCCTTACATCTCTCAAACCATAAAGGTTTGAGAGATGGGACTAAGTGTGTTCTGTATGTCTGTATGATTGCTGTATTTTGGCGTCAAGTTGTTGGGGAGAGGTTTACTATCCCTTTAACTGCGAGACTGAACCCTTTGAGCCATTCAAAGGATTATAATTTTTGATGTGCAATATAGGTACATATCACCCGCACACTACTCATATCACCCATCAATCATATAGAACTTATTTACTCCCATTTAACAAGACCAGGACCCATCATTTATTCCTCATCAGGGAATATAAAAAATAAGGTAGCCCGCATGAAAATAAAAATGGAAATCCTAGAGAGAGTTGAGAAAGTGTAATATTCAAATTCCCCTGGCACTCAAATAATTTGAACCAAAAGGTTAAAGGGGAACTACCACCCCAACACAATGTACTCTCCAAGTCTTTGTCTTCCTATCGTTATTAGCAATCCATAGTTCGTTTTCTCCAAAAAAGCGTTGTAAGAGCACAATCTTTATACTAAATCTCTACCTGATGATGTCTTGCCCCTTGAATCCGATCTGAGCATGACCGTTATGGAGCCATTCAGCTCCATTGTACCTCTCTCCATCTTGCCCATCACTCGTACGTCATTATCCTCAGCTCCACGTGACCTGCCGAGCTCCTGGCATCAAGCGCGGTCAGGTGATTTCAGCCTAGTGGGAACAGACCGGTGGTTTATATATAGTGAGTGCTTTACACGCACCCGATGAAATGACCTGACTGCGCTTTATGCCAGGAGTGCGGAAGGTCAAGTGGTGCTGAGAACAATGATGTACGAGATGGGCAAGACGGAGGGAGGTACAATGGAGCTGAATGGCTCCATAGCGGTCATGCGCAGAACAGATTCAAGGGGCAAGACGTCGTCAGGTAGAGATTTAGTATAAAGATCGTGCTCTACAACGCTTTTTTGGAGAAAACCCAACTATGGATTGCCAATAACGCTAGGAAGACAAAGACTTAGAGATTACATTGTGTTGGGGTGGTAGTACATGTTTAACCCTTTCAGTATCAGATAAGTGTGCAAAGAAAGTTTCACATCATAATGAGTGGGAGGTAGACAAAGCGTCTTCTTAACAGTGAGGACAGATATTTACTATGAAACTGCGCTACGGAAGCCTATATGCTCACATATAAAATTGCTATTTTTTTTTTATCTTTGTATAAGGATGTATGAGTAAAAATGGGGGCTTTTAATTGCAAGATGTTTTAAAATTGCAGAAGCTATATTAAGGCGGCGCTTCCACTTTCAAGACAACATCTCTACAGATGTCTGTTTAATACCCTGCGGCCTTGTTTACAACTGTTCTAGTCTAATAGACATCTATCCACAACAGGGAAGCAATTACATAAACTCCCTTCCACTGGTGCTTCCTTTAACCTTGCATTTTCCTTGTTGGCTGCCCCGCTACACCCAAATCCCTTCACACATGAGACTGAGACAAGCAGTCACACCTTTTAGCTGACCACATGACATTTCACCTTCTCTCTCTCCTCTCAGTGGGAATGATTATTAGTACAGTTTCAACTTCATTATGAATATCACCTCTCATTTGGCCTCATAACTATGTGGTCCGCAGACTTAAAGATATTTTAGGTGAATATCTTCCGTCTGCCAGTTATTTAGCCTTTTGTCTCCTCTACACCTCGTCTATGCTCTTTCCCTAAATTTCCATGTGGTCACCACCTTAACCAAAGAGGTATCCAACACAGGTGCTCAGAGAGTTAAAAGTAAGAATATATATATATATATATATATATATATATATATATATATATATATATATAAATCCAGTGCTTTATACACTTTTTTTCTCACCTGCACCTAATTTTTTTTTTTTTTTTTTTTTTTTACACCTTTATGTTTGCCATTGAGCTCTCTGGACCCGTTTACACAGTTTTCTGGTCACTGATCCATTGAAACAACATTATCCATTCTGCACTAAATGTTCCATATGCCATTTTTACACTGTATATTTTTACAAATGTAACAATATACCTTATTTCATAGTGACAGGAACACTAGAAGGATACTCCTAATTAACTACAGGTAGATCAGTTAATGTACCTCTGATTAATCAACAGAGAGCAAGTCATTAGATCCTGAAAAAACAGACCTGTTTGTGTGTCATTAGGGCTACCAGTAAGAAACATTGCATTAGAGAATAGAGGTAATAGTCCAACAGCTGGAGAGCCACATGTCCATTTTTACTGTAAAGCTTGTAGTAACAATGGAAACTAGTGGGAAATCTGCAGTGCTCCAGCTGTTGAGGGACCCTCCTGGCAGCTAAGGGCAATGGATACCGTAGTCCAACAACCGCTACAGAACTTTCGACTACCTTCCCTTACTTTGGGGAAACAGTGGGCCGCATGTATAAAACAAAGTGATTTAATTCATGGGCAGACCACCTGCACCATAGGGGACACATGTAAATTCCCAGATTCCCTTTGGTTTAAGTGGAGACTTATAACCCCATGTATGACAGACATGATTCCAACACTGCTTCTGCCAGAGCTGGAGAAATCTTAGAAAAAGGGTTAAAGGGATAGTAATCGTTAAAATATAAAAAAAATATGCTGCAGGGTTTATCCCCCTGAGTAAAACAAGAGTACTCCTGTTTCCTTCAAAAGTTATTAATTTTCAAAGTTGAATTTTTTTAGGTGCAATATCACAGTGACCTGAAATTGTACAGTGGCGCTGTTGCTACACCATCCTATGGAGATTTATGGTCCCAGGACCAGAGCTGTCAATAGGATCCTATAGCAACAGCGCCACTGTACAATTTCAGGCCACTGTGATATTGCACCTAAAAAATTCAACTTTGAAAATTAATAACTTTTGAATTAAACACCTTTCAGCAGTGGGAGTGCTCTTGTTTTATTCAGGGGGATAAACCCTACAACATATTTTTTTTTACATTTTAAGTATTACTATCCCTTTAAAGGCCCCCATTTGAAGCAGAACACATCTTTATTTGAACCCTATTGTGCAGCTGTTTTGCCCCACTGGTCTTCATACATACGACCCAGGGATGCTGTGAACCCAGCACATGGACGCAGAAAGATGAATGACGTCTCAGCTCCCATGATGTTCTGCAGCAGCCATGGCATGATGGTATTTGTAGTCCAACAACTGGACTGAGGCTCCTCCGCCCTCCCCCGGGGAGCTTACCCGCACGGTGCTGGGGCTCAGCCGGTACACCTCACAGTAGTTATGCCGGCACCAGTCCTGCGAGTCCTTAAGCTCGGGCCTGGCGCTACGTTTCGCCTCCTTGATGCGCTTCTTGCTCTTGTGGTTCATCCCCGGTGCTTCCGGTCTGGCGCCTCTCACGGTTCCCTTAACCGACTCCCCACGATTCTCTCCAGAAGATTCACGCCACGCCCACTCCAATCCCATAGGCTGTACGAATCCTGACGGGCGTCCATGTTGGAAAGGTCACTAGGAAATGGGAAGAAGTGACTTAGACGGCTCATTGCCTATAAAAGCGTTACCGTTTATTTATAACCAATATCGCTTATTACAAGTCCAGATTCACAGAATCAATCCGTTTTATTCATGTACGTGACATATAGGTATGTGAGAAGAAGAGGTTAATGAAGGTTTAAGCGCCTCTACCAAGATGGAGGACGGTACCTGACACGGAAGTTGGAGCACGAATAAAGTGCGACGTAAGTGTTCACCACGTGGGGGATTATTGATGAGAGGTCTTTAAATGATCGGGTCTAGATGGGTGAGGAAAGCGATTCACGGATCGTGGAGAGGCAATATGTCTTCCAGCGGAGAGATCCTATAGAAGAGTTGCGAGTGACCATCCCTGAGGTGCTTGGCCTGGCATTACCCCTGTGGGGCACACCATTGTCTACGTGCGGAACTGCATGGTCCCGCTACCGGAGGGGCGGGGCAGCGCCAATATCACAGATCTGGCATAGTGGTGGGAAACTGCTTTCCGAATAGGCCGAGACATTGTACGTTATGCGGTGTACCTGATGCTCCACAGGGCTTGCAGTCAAATGGGCTTGTAATGATTGCAGCACTTGCATAAAAAATCCGTACCTCTCAAATGTTCATCTTTAGGAAATGTTAGGCCTCCATTCCTCCCAAGTGTCCCTCTTTAGTAGGGACAGTCACTCTGAGACCCAAATCCCTCTTTCCCAGCCTGGTATCCATCTTTTTTTAGTGTGTGTGTGTGTGTGTGTGTTAGGGTGACCACGGGTCCCAGAACTGTCCCTTATTTCAGGGCTATGTCCCGGGTCATCTTCAACCGGGACAATGAAGTGTCCCTGAATGAAGCCAAGCCGCCCTGGATGTCAGCCTGCAAGCGGTGTGTCACATCATGGACGCCCCGAGGGAGCGCTTAGTAGCGCTCCCTCGCGGCGTCCATGATGTGACACACCGCTTGCAGGCTGACATCCAGGGCGGCAATGCAGCTTACCTGATCTCCTGGAGGCAAGCACTCTAGTAATACAGAGCGCTGGGAGATGACATCATCTGCCAGCGCTCTGCATTACTGAGCACAGCGCGCGGGAGCTTCAGCTCTGTGCCGGAGGAGGCACAGAGCACTTTCCACACCGCTAGACCACGAGGGACTCAAGGTATGAAGGGGCAACTAGGGTGACCACGTCCCGGATTGGCAGAAGGGAAATGTGGTCACCCTAGTGTGTGTGTGTGTGTGTATCACATTTGATCATAGTAATACAACTCACATTACAGTTTAAACTTCATTGTGTGTGTGTATATATTATTTATATATATATCAAGCACTCACAGGACTTAGAATAAATATATGTTGTTGTTTTTTTTTTTGTTATGTCCGATGTTTCGGTCCGGTAAGGACCTTACTGGACCGAAACATCAGACATAGAATAAATGTTTTTTTGTTGTTGTTGTTTAAGTCCTGTGAGTGCTGCCTTTTTGCCTATATACAGTATTTTTTTCCTAAGCACCCGGGAATTTGATACACGATGATGTGAGTGCCAACCTTGGAAGACTATATAATATATATATCGAAACCTGCATCTCTGCCATATGCACCCAGGGTGCCAGTAAGGAGATATTCAAATCTCCTTCATACTGCAAGTCCTGGAGATACAGGGGTGTGTGATTTTGATAGGAGTGACACTCCTGTCAAAATCTCTGCAAGGAGATCAGCCTCCCTCAAGCTCCATCTCAATGAGGGAAAGAAAAACATGGTTGACTCAGATGCAAATGCCCTCCCCTGCGCCCAAATCCAGCTTCTTCAAATACACAAAAAAATTCCATCTGGAGCAAACAAAACACATGGACGACTCCCCTCGCTACATTTCAAAACCCATGCCCCACTCAGTTTCTTCACTCCATGCTTTAATGCAGGACTACAGAAAGCCATCACTGAGAACATGACGACCTGCTTCCGGTAGGAGACCTACGGCTCACGCTATTGTCTCTCTTTCTCTCTCCAGCAATGCGTTGAATAACCCTCTTCCATGCAAAGGGGTTAAAGGCTGGTTTCACATATGCCGCTTTAACACATTCCTTTCAAGATACCTATACAGGCACAACAATAGAAAAATAAGCCGGGCACTCCGATTATAAAACTTTCTATTTGCTTTATTTCATCATGATAAAAAGCCGGCTACAGTCATCCTTACGTCATCCGTGTTATTCTCCCCTACTATGCAGCACTTCTTGCTCCCCACAGCATTCATGAATTACTGTCCACACGTGTACAAACACAGTTCACTGATAATACAAGCAAGGACTTCGGCCCTCCTAATTACACTTGCAAAACAAAAAAAAAACATAACCGACTCAATGCCAGCACCCTTACCCTCTTTTTATATTGCAAACCTAAAGAGCCAGGTGCTAAACATTCCTTAGTAAGGATAAAGTGTTAAAAGTACTACAAACTAAGATACCAGTTACAAGTCACCCGCACTGGATCACTTTTCCAGCCTATAATAATCTGCCTTAGTTTCTCACAGCAGTCTATCCTCCCTCCCAGTTTCCAGTCGGACAACGATATATTCAACCACATTTATAAACATTGCCGTGTTAACCCTTTGCATGCCAGAATGGTACTCATTACATTGCTTTGCAATGTGTTAAGTACCCCTCTGGCACTCAATAGGTTAATAGGTGTCAGACACAACAGAAAAACCCAAGAATGGAAGCGCTCACAATCCATATGAAACAGTAGAATTTATGCCTCCCAATGCCAAATATTTATAAAAATTATCATGGAGTAGAGGGTATTTAACTGTTTATAACTTCAGCCTTTTAACCCCTTAATGCCCAGCCGGCACTTAAGGACCATGCGGCATTTTGTTGTTGAAACTGAATCGGAGGTCCCAGAATTCAGTGATGTAAGTATGTCGTGGGTCGTTAATGTATGTTTTCTCCATGATGTAGATGTATGTCCTTGGCCCTTAAGGGGTTAATTGCTGCTTAGCCTCTTCAAAAACACAGTTTTAAACTAGTAGCAGCAGCCTGTGGTCACACACGTTCATAATCTCTCATGTGACAAGCGCAGTCAGGGGACCGTGTTGTGTTATGAACAGGTTGCATTTTGCACACATCCGCCCTGTATGAACATCAGCCATGTGACCACAACCTCAGATCCTGTCACTTATCCATTCGAGTGCCACAGGGTTATGCAACGCATTGCGGAGCTGTATAGAACATGGGCCGTTTTCTACATTAACTCTCTCAGTGCCAGGGGGTACTCAGTGCATTGCTGTGCAATTCAGTGCATACTCCCCTGCCACTTAAAAGGTTAACATTCCATAAGCTGCCAACCACTAAAAATGTAACATGCCGCTTGTTAAAGAACTCATTGTTCAATTAACCACACGGGCAACACTGTGCCAATAGTCTAATATAGTGAGTGTTTTATATAACTGAAAGACACATGCCAAAGTTTCTGGTTCTTTACCTGCCATTCCCCTAGGCTGGTTATGTGTGGAATAATGCATGAGGAGTCCAATGCACTTTGGGATTTGTAGTTCTAATTTTTAAAGGGGAACTACCACCTGACACAATCTTTAGCTTCATTAAGTCCCCATCTGGCGACTAGCTGCTTAGTAGCGCTAGTCGCTAAAATAATTACCTTATTTAATATATTTCTGCTCATCCTGACAGGCAGCGCGGACATCTTGCCATTGTGACGTCCGTGCTCCTGTGCTGTTAGTCCCAGTCGGGTCTAGGAGGCGTTGCTTGGAGCCATTTGGCTCCAGCTGGGACTGACAGCGCAGGCGCGCAGACGTCACAATGGCAAGATGTCCGCGCTCCGTCCTGCCTGCTAGCCGGGGAAGAGAGCAGAAATCTATTAATTAAGGTAATTATTCTGGTGACTAGCGCTACTAAGCAGCTAGTCGCCAGATGGGGACTTAATGAAGCTAAAGATTGTGTCGGGTGGTAGTTCCCCCTTTAAAAATTAGAACTACAAATCCCAGATTGCATAGAGGTTTGAGAGATAAGACTTATATCGTTCTTCATGTTTTTTTAATGCCTACAAAATAAAATAAAGATAAAATGAAGTATTTTACTATCCCTTTAATGTTGTAAATGACTGTTGCAGCTGGAAACAGATGATTTTTAATAGACTAGCTACATTTGCTGCAAATGGAGGATTCTTCGATGAAAGCAAAGTTTGAAGGGCACAATTATTATTTAAATTAAAAATAATAATTTATAAGGTTGTCAATGTCTTGACTGTATTTCCTATTCATTTTGGAACTTATTTGATATATGTTTTCATGGAAAACAAGGACATTTCTGAATTGACCCCAGACTTTTGAACGGCAGTGTACATATAAACATCCTAATTCCAAAGACAACTATTGCCGGGAGATTTCTTTGAAAACTTATTGAAGCTCAGTTTATGTTTGAGTGGCAGAGGGGTATCAATGCCTTGCATACCCCTCTGGCCCTGAAAGGGCTAATAAACGTTGGCAACAGCTCCAACTATCTTCTGTATAATAGAAATTACTAGGCTGCAAAGCTCCCTGTGTGTCAAACAGCACATGCTCAGTAGAGACTGCTGAACGATGCAGTCATGCGCAGTAGAGACTGCTGGAACGATGCAGTCATGTGCAGTAGAGACTGTTGGAACGATGCAGTCATTTGCAGTAGAGACTGTTGGAACAATGCAGTCATTTGCAGTAGAGACTGCTGGAACGATGCAGTCATGTGCAGTAGAGACTGCCGGAAAGATGCAGTTATGCGCAGTAGACTGCCTGAAAGCACAGAATGCCGATGTAGTCACGTTCAGTAGAGACTGCTGGAACAATGCAGTCATGCGCAGTAGAGACTACCGGAACAATGCAGTCATGTGCAGTAGAGACTGCTGGAACGATGCAGTCATGTGCAGTAGAGACTGCTGGAACGATGCAGTCATGTGCAGTAGAGACTGCCGGAACAATGCAGTCATGCGCAGTAGAGACTACCGGAACTATGCAGTCATGTGCAGTAGAGACTGCTGGAACGATGCAGTCATGTGCAGTAGAGACTGCTGGAACGATGCAGTCATGTGCAGTAGAGACTACCGGAACGATGCAGTCATGTGCAGTAGAGACTGCCGGAGCGATGCAGTCATGCGCAGTAGAGACTGCCGGAGCGATGCAGTCATGCGCAGTAGAGACTGCCGGAGCGATGCAGTCACGCAGTAGAGACTGCCGGAGCGATGCAGTCATGCGCAGTAGAGACTGCCGGAGCGATGCAGTCATGCGCAGTAGAGACTGCCGGAGCGATGCAGTCATGCGCAGTAGAGACTGGCCAAACTAGCTGATCCAGAGCGGAGATCTCCGAATGGCTCACCGCCTATCTCTGGCCCGGCTCCGGGACAGCAGCCGAGGCCAGTGTGTGGCACTTTAGCCCGTGTGCATGGGCTTTCATACTAGTTCTGAAATAAATTAAAAAAAGCTTAAATGTTAATAAACCGATTGCCTAGTGTTGTGGTGCAGCTATTTCACACTGCAGGAAAAGCCATTTAATATTTTTCAATGAAAAAAAGTTTTTCTGTTTAAATTTTGGAGTAAAATGCAACTAAACAGTGTAAATTCAGATCTGATTAAAGAAAAAGATGAACCCTACTTTGTATTTCCCACCACTACATTGTGTAGAGTACAGATCATTATGGAGTACACCTTTTCCTTATAGTAATGGGCAAACCAGTGTACTCACCGTTCAGACGTCTCCACTACTAAAGGGACTAACCTCACTCTCTCTTCTAGGTGTTGGATTCCCAATATGGCATGTATGTCTGGCCGTCTGCGGTAGTGCTGGCACAGTATCTCTGGTACCACCAAAAACTGCTGACTGGCAAGATGGTTCTGGAGGTATTGCATTTGTCCTTTCTGTATTTTTAATTAGTTATTGGCAGATGAAATCAAATTCCCATCAGGTTAATTTTGTATTCTGGATGCTATGATAATGATTCTATACCAAGTCACTCTGAATTCCCTTAATCCCTTGAGTGCCAGAGAGAGAGATGGGCAGGGAAATACTCTGTAATGTATTGCCCATCCCTCAAGCCCTAGAAGTTTTAAAGAAACAGACATGCTCACATGAGCAATTGGGTTAAGTAACTTGGGACTACACTGCAATCATCCACATTACATACTTTTGTTCCTGGGGTGTTGCTAGGTACTGGCTGAAGGAGGTAATACCCCAGGTATCATGCTTTACACTTTGAGACTTGTTGCCAATTGGGCTGCACTATGCACCAGCAATGCATATAGTTGGCCCACACCCTGGGTCTTTTGACTGCATGTTTGTGTATGGAAGAGAGAGGACCAGATCATATTGAAGTTAATTATACAGGATTGGTTGACTCCAGCATTAGCCTGCTACTGATTGGTGATGAGTCAGAACTGTTTCTGTGGCAATTCCAAAGGCTACTACGTTGCAACTTCCCTTCTATACACTCTGATCACAGGGATCTAGCAGCATAATGTTAGGGTAGCTGTCTTCTCTGAAAACCACTTAAAATACCATGGGCTGTGTGCAAATCTGTAGCAAACCATCTACACTAAAGCAATTCCAAATTTTGATTTAAAGGGATAGTAATTTTTCATAATAAAAGCAGCTCTAATTAACCCCTTAAGGGCTGGCGGTCATGGGACATTTCCGTCCCATAATGACCGCATAGGCGCACTTGGACGCGCCGGTACACGCGACCTGTCACGTGTACCGGCGCGTCATTATGGGGCCTGATAGAGATCGCTCCGATCTTGGAGCGGTCAATTTCAGGCCCTATTTTTACTTACAGCGCTCCCGGTAGAGCGCTGTAAGTAAAAAGTATGTGACGTACCATGACCGTCATCGGTCCTTGAGTAGTTCAAGGACCGTGACGGTCCTGGTACGTCAAGGGTCCTTAAGGGGTTAATCATCATAGTATTTGGACTTTGGAAAGTGTTATTTCAATTCTGTCAGAGTTGTAGTTCAAGAGTAATTCAATGACAAATTATCCTCCTCCCACCCCTTTTACTGATGTAACACTGCTCAGCCAGATCAGAAGGGAGGTGCCCAGGTAGACTGCAGAGAGGGACAATCTTCAATTAAGATAAGGGAAAAACCTGAAAAACTTGTCAAGGGGGGCAGGGCTTTCATTGTTCTCATAGGAAGAAGATTGTCCCCTTATGTTATCTGCCTGGTCTATGGACTGCATTCCACATCTGAGAAGAGATGGCTTACACTAGGTAAAAGGGGCGGAAGGGGAAACTTTGCTTGTGAATATCTCTTAAACCATAAAGGTTTGAGAGATAAGACATATCATTCTTCATGTTTTTTTGATGCCTACAAAATAAAATAGTTAAAACAAAGTATTACTATCCCTTTAAAGCAGCAGTAAACTTTATGAAAACCTCTATGTTCTGTTGTTGTAGATCTTTTCCTGCTTAGTAAAGCAAGGGTCTTCTACCTCTGTCAATTATTTTATTCAAATATGATTTATAGCATCTATACTTCCTGAAAGTTCTAAATGACAGGAAGTGGCTCAGCAGTTTCTATCACGTGCTATAAAGAACTGCTCGTCAGTGACTGACCTCTCCCAGAAAATGCAGCAAAATAACCAGCTGGAATCTGACCAGAAGAGGGCAGTTATTATGAGAAGGAAAATTAAAAAAGGTTTAGAACACTGAAAATGTTCATCTCTCATAGTGGGATTACCCTTGTTTTAGTCCACAGGAAGCCTTACATATATGTTGTATTAGTTGTTTTTTTTTTTGGAAATTACTATCTAGAGGGAGCATTGAACACCAGATCAACTTTATGTCTAATGTTCCTTTAAAGCAGAACTACCACCTACTTTAAACTTTATGCCAGTGGTTCTCAACTCTTGTCCTCAGGACCCACTAACAGGCCAGGACTTAGGGATTTCTCTGCTAGAGAACAGGTGTGGTGATCAGAGGCTCATTCACATTGATTAACTCACCTGTGCGCTAACAAGGAAATCATGTGATCAGAGGCTCATTCACACTGATTAACTCACCTGTGCTCTAACAAGGAGATCATGTGATCAGAGGCTCATTCACATTGATTAACTCACCTGTGCATTAACAAGGAAATCATCAAATCCTGGCCTGTTAGTGGGTCCTGAGGACAGGAGTTGAGAACCACTGCTTTATGCAAATACTCTATCTGGCGACTAGCTGCTCAGTAGTGCTAGTCGCCAGAATAATTACCTGGTTAATGAGAATGATACCCTGCTCTGGGGCTGACAGGCAGTAGAGAGCGCAGACATCTTTCCATAATGATGCCTGCGCTGTCCGTCCCAGCCGGCTCTAGTATTATTACTATTCTTTATTTATATCACGCAAACTGTTGCTGGGAGCTGTTCGGCTCCAAAAGGGACCGGTAGTGCAGACATCACTATGAAAAAATGTCTGCACTCTCTACTGCCTGCCAGCCCCTGAGCAGGGTATCATTCTCAGTAAACAGATAATTATCCTGGTGGCTATTACTGAGCAGCTAGCGGCCAGATGGGTAATTATTTTCCAGAAAGTTTAACCCCTTAATGACCCTTGATGGTCCTAGTACGTCATGGGTTGATATGAGTTAACAACCCATGACGTATTATAACCGTCATGGAATTCCAGGCTCCCCCTGCAGCTGCACGCTGTTCGGGGAGTCAGGAATGTAAACTAAAAAAAAAAGATCCATGGTCCTTTAGTGACCACCGCATGCCTGCGCGGCCGGTCGTTACGGGGTTAAACTAGGTGGTAGTTCCGCTTTTTTTTTATACAAAGGACACAAGACATTGCTTGGTACTACAGCCGTCTTGGGAATCTAAGTACCTGATTTTCTACTAGGTTGGAGCAGGTGTGAGTCTTCCTGGTGTTGTTGCTGCGAAGTGCGGAGCGAAAGTCATCCTGTCAGACTGTGCGGAAATGCCTCAATGCTTGGAGAACTGTCATCGGAGCTGCGTGGTTAATAACATTGCTGGCGTTCCTGTTATTGGCCTGACGTGGGGCGAAATCTCACCAGATCTGCTCGATCTCCCATACATTGACATCATTCTGGGATCTGATGTCTTTTATGAGCCAAAAGGTAATGTGATGCTAAGAGGAGTAATTCTGGAGAAGACGGCTCTATAGGGGGTGGAAGGTAAAATCCCATGTATGTAAAATTTGTCTTAACCCCTTGAATGTGACAGAAGTCAACACATTGCAGCAATTCATTGGATGCAGCATCAAATTAATTTCACTACATACCTCTCCGGCGCTCAAAGGGTTAAGACAATTTAAATACAGGGAATTTAAAGGGATAGTAATGTTTCATAATAAAAGCAGCTCTAATTAATCATCATAGTATTTGGGACTTGGAGAGTGTTATTTCAATTCTGTCAGAGTTGTAGTTCAAGAGTAATTGAATGATAAAGTATCCCCCTCCCGCCCCTTTTACTGATGTAACACTGCTCAGCCAGAGCAGAAGGGAGGTGCCCAGGTAGACTGCAGAGAGGGACAATCTTCAATTAAGATAAGGGAAAAACCTGAAAAACTTGTCAAGGGGGCAGGGCTTTCATTGTTCTCATAGGAAGAAGATTGTCCCCTTCTGTTATCTGTCTGGTCTATGGACTGGATTCCACATCTGAGAAGAGATGGCTTACACTAGGTAAAAGGGACGGGAGGGGAAACTTTGCTTGTGAAGAGCTCTCCAGTCATAAAGGTTTGAGAGATAAGACTTACATCGTTCATATTTTTTTTAATGCCTACAAAATAAAATAAAGATAAAACAAAGTATTACTATCCCTTTAAGGGGTAGATGGGGGTTTATTTGTCTCCTGTGTTAAAACAATTTTCTTCTTTCTGCATAAAGCCTTTTTTTAGCAAGATAAATTGGAACAAACCTACTGTACCATCAGGAACAAATTAGAAATTCCCAGCAATTTAAATTGCGTTTTAAATCTTTGAATACTAGGTCTCCACTGCATTGAGAAAGTGTTGGAAGCCTAGCACTCAAGGGGTTAAAAAGCCCCATTTAAATCACGGGTAATACTTGTTTCCCCTCCGTCTGATGCACAGGGATTGCTGCTCTACCATATGACCATTAATCTCTTGGAGAGTAAAAATGTTGTACAATTATATTTCATTCTGCTTAGATTTTGAAGATGTCTTGGTCACTGTCCGCTTTTTAATGGAGAAAAACCCCAGTGCCCAATTCTGGACTACTTATCAAGTCAGAAGGTAAACAAAATCCACATTTCTCTATTTTCGGTCCCTTTGACTTCTTCAGAGGTTGAGTTACTTTAGATAAACATACACAATGTATGCAATAAACTACTGCATAGGAATACACTGCAAATGTGAGTCAAACAATGCCCTCACCCCACTTCCCTAGGACTCAAGTGCTGCTCCCTACATTCATAGCAACGATTTCACAAATGTGAGAACAGGAAGGGAGCATGCACAGGTCCACCAACATATCATTAGCCATTCCAAGATACATGGGGGTTAGAATTATTGTAGCATTTAAAAGCATCGATCAATAGAAAAACCATGCTTCGCCTTGTGTGTTTCATAAGGAATTCACTACATCATAGCCTATATGATTACATGAATTGTTTCATGAAACACGTAAGGTGTGAAGCAGGGTTTGTTTCCTATTGACATGATTGTTGCTTTTAAATGCTACAATACACTTGATTTCCCCCCACCACCACTCTATTTTGGAATGGATAATGTTGTTGGACCTATAATAGCTCCCATACTTTTATCCTTATTTTAAAACCTTTTGAGCAGTTACATTAAAGGGGAAGTGTCTCTGTGTGCAACACTGAAGTACAGGAACACACCTGGATAAGAAAGTTAATCAGATGTTCTGCAAGTTTAACCGCCTTCATGTTGCAACAGGGAGATGCTATGCTCTCACTTTCTTCTTCCATATCAGCTGCTCAAATTGTACCCACCCCACATGCTGCCATTTTAGATTCCCAGCAGTGAAGTTGGACTTTGATCAGAGGGTGTCAAGGAATAGCCAGCTGAATGTGCTATTATTTTACCATGTGGGACACACTATTTTAAGGGTGAGCAACACTTGCATATAAGTGAGTATGCTAGTCAAAACAGATGCAGCTTGTGTTCTATTATATACACTACAACTTGCTTGCTCTCCTGTCAACATGAATATATTTCTTGCAGTGCTGACTGGTCAGTTGAAGATCTGCTTTACAAATGGAATATGAAATGCAAGAATGCCCCTTTAAAGACGTTTAATGCAGATAAAGAACAGCTAGCTGGATCCGATCTCCCTGGGAGGCACAGCGTTCAAATGATAGTCATTACACTTGATACAGAGACTGCAAAGGAAACAGCTTTGACACATTGGCAATCCAACTCGTAAGCATAGTTATCAGGTCCCTGTGAGTTTGTTGTGGAAGTGCTATAGTGATGATGCAGACAAATTTATGCCTCCCTCGTATACCCCCGGCGGGGGTTGTTTGTTTCTGTATACAAATGTATGCCTCCCTCGTCTACTCCATGGGGGGGGGGGGGGTTCTGTACCACTCCTGTCTTCACTATACTGTTTACAGATCTGCACTTTAACCCCTTAAGGACCAGCGGTCCCGGGGTGGCTGATCAAGTGTTCCGGCACGTCGAACGAGGGACTGAGAGAGATCGCTCCGGTCTTGGAGCGATCAAGTTCAGTCCCCAGTATTACTCACCGCGCTCCTGCAGGAGCGTGGTGAGTAAAAGTACGTGACGTACCAGGACCGTCACTGGTTAAGCGCCGGACCAGCATGACGGTCTGGGTATGTCACAGGACACGAAGGGGTTAAGGACCCACGATGGTCCTGGATCATCATAGGTTGTTATACCCTTAAGGACCCATGACAGTCCTGGATAGTCCTGGAATTCCGGGCTTGCTGCATGCTGTTCGGAGAGTCTGGAATCGGATCGCACAAAAAAAAAAAAAAAAAAAAGTTCAGTGGTCCTTATGGGACCGTAAAGTACATGCATGGCCGGTCCATAAGGGGTTAAAGAGCCAGAAGGTGTATGTGCACTAGCTCATGCTTTAGTTCTCCAACCAATCATAACTCTTTGAGGGCCAGAGGGGTACACAATGCACTCAAAGGGTTAAGAGTGGACTTAAGCAGGTGACTCGTTATGCATTGAATCCTATCATTATAAGCGTCACCACGTACGTTTCTGTGGAACTGATCCATATTCATACAGAGGATATTAAAATAGCTGCACAAGCTGTGATTAACCAAAAGCAGTGTGCAGTTCATTTATTATGGGGTGCCAGCACAGTTTGCTTGAAAGCAGACTACCACAAAAGGTGCTACAAGCTATTTAACCCCTTAAATACACATGACATGCTAGGATGATCACACCCATCTGGATGTTGAGCCAGTGACAGTACTGGCACATGCTGCTTGTGATTGCAGTGTGGCTACAAGATGGGCTGTGATCACAGATCATGTACATGAGACTTGAGAAGAACCTTATAGCCGGTTGGAGGAGTACCCTGCCTCCCCATGAGTTCTACCTATGGTCCCTGCATCCCTCAATGACTACAGCTTTGTTTGAGTGACATTTAACCCCAGGAAGGAGGAGTCTAACACATTTCAGTCCAATTATTTAGCTTTTCGATTACTTCACAACACTTTATGTTCTCGATTAGAGCCTACAAAGTAATTGAGGAGCAAATAGGGGGTGGTACAAGTTTGCAGTAATTTTAACACCTTCAATGCTAGACGAATCATACCACTGATAACGCATTAGGAACCCAAGCCATTTGGAAATGAAAGTCTAATTTGAACTGTAATTCACTTACTTTAGGACTGTGTTTGGGAAGGATACAGGGTCAACTTCATGCTACTCAGTCCAAGACTAGTTTTTATAGAGTAGGCAGGACCTGACAGACACTGGCACCAGGTGTCTTCACTAGTATACAATGCAGTTTGGTCACTATTTAAATGTGTGTTTTTTTTTTTTTTTCTTTCATTTAGGAGGGCATCGATCAGGTTTGCTAGTGTATGCTGTAGTAGGAATGCTTTGGGTTTTTTTTTTTTTTTTTTTTAACAAATTTAAGCACTTCCAAAGATATTCCATATTTTGTGCACAGCCCAGCCCTTCTTCACATCCTAATTATCCTCCCTCTGAGCTGCCGCAGGGAACGCATTCACGTTTCCCTTTGGTGTTGTGCGAATTGTCTATCCTTATATCAAACTCCGGTTAGCAATCTCAGTATGATGCTAACAGGTATTTGATACAAGCCATTCACACCACACACTGAAGGGAAGCATGAATGTGCTTCCTTGGAGGAGAATTAGGGGATGAAGAGCTGTGTCAAAGAATTGGCATGCCTTGTTATGCTGATCAGCACAGCTTGAATGTTAAACAGTGGTTCTCAAATGCGGTAATGGAGGCTGCACCGATTTGAAATAAATACAATCCTGACTGGCTCAGGCTTCCCGCCTCAAGTTGCTTCAGCCAGCCAGTGCTAATTCAGCCCACCCCAACTGCTGCTGCATCGTAATGTATGCCTGACAGCATGTACAAGAGAGATGTGTGGGAGGAGAAAAGCGCCGCTCTGAAAAGAGCGAGCACCTACAAAACCTCCTTGCGCCACCCGCAACGAGCATTGAATTGCTCGGCTGTACATTGCAGTGCGAGGAGGTTCTCCAGAGTTAGGTACAGGAGGCAAAACTAAAGCTGAACGTCCGGTTACCAGAGCACAAGACACCCTACAGGGTTAAACAGACAGGACCCACTGGAGGTGAGAACAATCTGTGATAGCTGATGAAATGGGGGTGATGAGATCCTTAGATATAGGGAAATAAGGAACTCTGGAAGTGGGGTAACAGGACTCTGGGTAGTATCATTTGGGATCTAGGACTGGGATAATGTGGAACTCTGGGAGTGGGATAATGGAGTATGGGAGCTTGGTATGGTGGGACTCCAAGACTTTGGTAATGTTGGACTCTGCGAGCTGGATGTGGGAATAGGGTAATGGGGGACTCTGAGAATATGGGGTTCTGGTAGAGGGGTAATATGGAACTATGGCAGGTGAATAATGTGTGGCTCTGGGTGGGCGCAGGGTAATATGCAACTCAGAGCTAGGCAGTGAGGGACTCTGGAATAGGGGTAATGTGTAATTCTTGAATAATGGCAATGTGGGATTGTGATAGCAGGGTATTGTATACTTCTTCTAGTAACATAATGCAGACATCTGGGAGTGCAGTAATGTGAGCCTGTGGGAATGGGGTAATACACCCCCCCCCCCATACTAACACACAGAGTTAAGCACACACAGACACATACATCCTATCCCTTCCACCCCACTACTCTTATGCCTCATTTTCATCGCTGACTATAGGAAGACAAGGCATCGGAAAGGGTAGTGTGGTGTCAGCTGGAAGGGAAAGAATGTCAGAGAGGATGGATCCAAAAGTCAGAAAGGAAAACAAGGCATCAGAGAGGGTGGTTGGGTGACAGGGATAGCCATCTGAGAGTTAGACAAGACAGAAAAGGGGTGTCAAATGTACAGACTAGCATTGAGTGTATGGATACTCTCCATTCTCTGATATATCCCTTCTTCAACCTGTCACCCCTCCACCCTCTGATGTTTTGTATTCCTCTCACATGCAATCCCTTCCACCCCACCACCCTCTGATTGCTTTGTCTCAATCCCTTTGACTTTTCAGCCAAATCTCTCTACTTTGTCATTACTACTTTCTCTGACCAACTTTTTTTCCTCTCCTTCTGTAACCCTCCTACTGTTGACCCATTCCACAGATGCCATATAAACAAAGTCTAAATATAATGTGTTTAAATATATACTTGTCAATGAAGACTGTATGGCCATGTGTGAGAACTTTCAAAATGAGCTGCTAATCCTCAGATCTTTATATTAGTAACTTAGAATATAGCCCATGTCTCTGATTACACTAACATGCTTCAATAATTCCCTAATTACCCTTTATTATAATAATGGAAGATATTACCGCCTGAACACATGACGGGGGGCGCAGGTGGCTTCTCCCTTTGCTTTTCTTTTATAAATGCCACCAAAGTAAAGACTAAAGAAGCAGTTAAGTGGTGTAAACCAGATATTAAGACTGGACTCAGACTCTGGATCCTCACCCTGAGATTTGGGTCAAGCCCTGAGCATCCCTCTAAACTATAACAGCCAACTCAGGGTGTATATTGGCAAATGGGTGTGTCAGTACAGATAGGGATTTTTTTTTTAATCTAACTGCCCTCCCCGGATCAGCTTTATACCTTAACCCAGTATTCACTGTCATCTTGTATCATAAGTTAACATCTGGCAATCAAAGTTAAACCTTAACCCAGTAGTCTGACATTTCATCACAAGTTAGAAGATCAAACAGGTGTACAAGGTGCATTGCTTTGCAATGCATTGTGCCCCCCCTGATCCTAAAGAGGTTAATCAAGCAAGACAAGGCTGAGGAAGTGAGATTCATGCTTGATTAACCACTTGAACATAATGGGGGGGGGGGTACACAATGCCTTGCAAAGCACATAGCACCTTGAAGCCCAAGTGTGTGCGCAAACTTGTGACAATATAACTTACTACTGGGTTAAGGTTGAAAGCTGGCCAGGGATAAGAAATTATGATGCACAATCCTAGCCATCTTTAAACTCCGTATTAAATAGTCACTGTCATCAGATTGCCCATTCCTGACCAGCATTAAACCCACCCAGTAGTCAAGGCTACCCCTTGACAGAGAACCTCCTATAACTGAAAAGGTTGTGAGCTCATCTGCATTTTCTGTGAAGCAGTAACCTTTAGGACTGGAATAGAAAAGGACCATTTCTAAAATGTATATCTCCAGTAACTAGTATGTTTTAAGAACCTTTTATGGAGTAGTTTTTAATCCTGTGTTTCTGGAATGTTTAAGTTGTAAAATGTAAATTTACTGTTGTATATATTTATATGCAATTTTTGCATGTCTTAAACCTATTATACCAATTGTGCATGTAAGGTCCTAATGTGGCCACCACAACATGGCTGTGGCCGCAGTGACAGCCACCAGAACACTGTGGTGGCTGCCGGTACAAGTCCTTTGAGAACCACAGATGTAGACTATTCCAAGTACTTAATAAAAAAGTAATGGGAGTTTTTTTTTTTTTTTAATGTAACAAATTTTTTTTAGAAAGTGATACATCCCCTTTAATCAATGCAAGAGGTATCCACTGCACAGCAGCATTTGACAATTTGTTAGGGATGGTCTTTACCTCAAATACACTGCTGCCTCTGGAGCAGGTTATTGACGTTAGAACATACGTTGAGTTGGTCCTTCACCTATATTTTACAAGGGATTAGAGACCTTTCGTTTGATTCAACCAAGTTTTTTTTTTATACAGACAAAATGGTAAAGAAAATGTGTTTATTAACTACAGAAACCTTATAATACAGAATGTTAGAGCCAACGATATGCAGATCAGTACATACAAAGGAATGACACCAGCATGACAATTAGATGCTCATATTTACCATATTCTGAAAATTAAAAAACAAAAAAAAAAAAATTGGTGTTTTATCAGCTAGATGTGCTCACTGTATGCTCCGTTTTTTTATGCAAGGCCCGGGCGACTGGAAGTGCAGTTGTCAGGCACACTAATAAACTGGACAGCCATTTGTTTTTTTCTGCACGACAAGGCAGCGTTACACAGGAGCAATCAGGAGAAAACAGGAAACAGCCAAGCACTCTGCACTGCAACACGCCACCTTAACAGCTAACCAGCAATACTCAACTGCTACACAACTGCGCCTAGTGCACAAAAATACACAAGAGAAGAGATTAGAGTTGTGGTCAAATCAAGACACTCCCTTGTAACATTACTGTAATGTGTAAGCAACCTTTGGCTCTCTGGCTGTTGTCTAGAACTCCCATCAACTGGCTGCGATCTGGTATGATAGGGAGTTAAAGCCCAGCCAGAGAGCCATGGGTTGCCCACAGATCTGATTTTGAACAAATCTGAGTGTTCAGATACCAGTTATATTAAAGTTTATATGTACAGGAGGAAGTTTGACATTTTAAAATTGTAAAGTGTGACAAAGTTGTTAAGGGTTCACGTCCAAGCATAAGCTACAGTTGAGCAAGTGAAGCATCCAGAGACAGGAGACCTTTTCCCCAAAAAGGATTTCAGTGATAGTTAAGAGTTACCTCAAATATCCAAGCCAATAATGAAATCTGTAGTCGTTCACTTCACTAAATTACAAGAAATTTGAATAACAGCAACAAAATGGCACATAAAATGTAAAAGTCTTGCCACACAAGGCGCAACTTAAGTGGGTAAAAAGTTTAACAGAAACCATACAAATAACCACCTTTTCGGTAGGCTGTTTGCTTTTGCTCCGTGGGGTTTATCCGTGGACTGAAGGACTAATGAACTGTTGTCACCCCATAGACGTCCAATGTGTAGAATTCCTTGTGAAGACTCTGGTGGTAGGGAGAACAAGCTACAATTAGTACCTCATAATCAGTGAGTTCCAAGATCTAACACAACAGCAAAATACACAAGTGAAAACTCCACCCCTCTTTGTATTGAGATATGACCCTGACATGGAGCTCACCAAATAATTTTAGAGAGCGCCGTCAGGGACTAAGCAGGGACAGTGGTTAGTGCAACAAGTAAGCTTTCATTCCCTACAGCAAGAGGTTATTGCTGCAGGTACAGTTAATCATACACTGTCCCTACTTTGACCCAACAATCCTCACTAGAAAACTGATCTCACTGCCAGTGACAATTAAATATGCAGTTTTGACTTTACTTATGGTGTAAGTGCATGACATGCAAAGTCAAAACAGGATGCTGGACCACCAACTTAACAAGCTAGGTGGGATATGTTAAGTTGCACCTAGTATCCCAAAGGATGCTATAATACCCATTAGTTTTCCAAAGGTAAGGCAGGAGTAGTCCATTGTTTGCACCAGCAGTAGTTGGACTACCAGTCCCATCATTAAGTGGAGGAATGGTGGGAGCTGTATTACAACAGTTGCAGGTCCAACACCTCTAGTGTAAAACAATATCTTCAAAACATGACAGTATACACATGAAGAGTTGGGAGTGATAACTGTAGAAGTTGAACAGCTGAAAGGCTGAACAGTTACCAGATTAAAGAGACACTATCCTATTTTAAAAGCAGTCCAGTGTGTAAGAGGACTTAAAATGTGTCACAGTAATATTATACTCGTTTGATTGTCAGGGGTGGTGCAGATTGGCTAGAGTAAACAATCCAAGACAAAGTAATTTAACTTGGACTGTGCGGAACATAAGGTTAAATGCAGCCTTCTGAAGCTGCCATCACATTTACCCTATCCTTGCCAAGTCAGGACTGCCCCTTAATCACTGTACTAGTGTTAACCAAGTGAGTGTTGTGTTTGACAGATATTCCCTCAGAATACAGGATAGTGCATCTTTAACACAGACACAAACCTGCTCCAAAACACGCCCACAGAAACTGGTCCCTGGAGGATCAGGAAAAACCACTTAATATCTGCAATACAGCCCATTACTCCTTAAGCAACTGGAGCCCGCAGCTTTGAGAGGAAAATGCAGATATTTGTTTAAACAATCATTTTTTTAATAATTACAATAAACCCATCCACTTCCCAGTACACCCTACTGAGCTGCATGAAAGATTCCATATAACCCAGAGTCCAATGACCTCACACCCTAAATCCAGCAGTGTCTGGAAGAGGGTAAGGAGAATTAAGTAGATCCTGCTCTTCATGGGCATGTTACCACATACTAAGCCCCTCTTGTGATTGAAACCCCTCTAACTAGTACTTAAGTACACATTACCTTCATTCTACGAAGATACTGCTCCTTCCTCTTCTGGAGATTTGGGAGGACTGCGAGATCTTGATCTGGATTTTGAGTTAACTGGAGGGGGAGAATTCCTTGATCTGGACCTAGACCTGGACCGAGAATGGGATCTGGAGACAGAGGATGACTTGGACTTTGATCTCCGTGCAGATCTGGACTTAGAGCTAGAGCGAGTACGGGATCTAGTCCGAGATCGGCTGTAGCGAGAACGACTGCGAGATCTTGAGCGGCTCTTGCTCCTGGACCGAGTACGACGTCTTCTCCTTGGGCTGGAGAAAATAAATTAAAATTGCTTTAAAAAGAAAAACCTAAAACAGTATGTATTTTGGATATAGCTTTTAGAGGCAACTGCTGTCTTAAAGCTATACTTTTGCAGTGTTTGCCTTCATAGCAAAATGAGGCACTTCCAAATCAGTTAGATTGCTCAAAAATTATTGCTCTGCAGCCAATGTATGTTGAACTCTTAGCAATAGCTGACTGATGCATGACCTAGAGGCTAACAACTATCCAAATGCATTATATACATCCATATCCAGCACCAGCTAGCTCCCTGAAAGTTGATTATACATATTTCGTACTCACACTAGGGAAAGATAATTTAAGAGCTTAAAGGGGACGTTTACCCCCTTCACAACTTTGCTTAAAGGGATAGTAACACTTTATTACTAACCCCCATAGTGTAGCTATTAAAAAAAAAAAAAAAAAAAAAAAAAAAAAGATAATTCAATTGCCCCCAGGTTCATCTTCCTCCTTTAGGGTTTGAGAGAAAACTAACCAAAGTTCCCCCTCCCTCCCCTGAAGTCAGCATTGTGCTGACTGCAGGGATATCCCGTTTTATTTTGCATCAGGCAGTTCTGCAGTAGAGCAGAGATCGCAGTCATTAAAAATAAATAATTCACTGAAAATGTCTAAGTGTTCTTGCAAGCCAAGCACACGTAGAAGACTGTGTGAAAATTCTCTCACTAGCGCGATCCCTGCTCAGCTACAGAGCCGCAAGCACGTCCTACAACAGGCTTCCCTGAAGTCAGGGTCGTACTGACTGCAGGGGAAGGGGGAGAGAGGGGGAACTGGTTACTGTTACTATCCCTTTAAATCTTCCTTAGCAATGATAACTAATAGAACATATGCATTTAAAAAAAAAAAAACAAACAAATAGTGCCAGCTTGGATAAATTTAAAGAATACAGCACAGCTCTCTACCTTCTTCTGGCAGACAGTGCTGACTGGATCTGTCCTGTAGTCTGAGCTTCTATCGATCCTCCTCCAAGGAGGGAGGTTGTCTCTAAGATGGAGCTCCCTCATTGGCCGGAAATTGATCTCTGCCAATGAGATAGCTCCAGCATAGAGACAACCTACCTCATCGGAAGCGGCTAGATAGGAGCTCAGACTGCGGTACAGATCCGGTCAGCACTGTCTGCCAAAAGTAGGTACAGTGCTATATTTAATCTGAGTTTCACCAAACTACTGTTTTTTTTTTTTTAAAGACACTTTCCATTAATTACCATTGCTAAGGAAGAGATTTAAGCAAAGCAGAGAAGGGGGCAAACATCCTGTTTAACCTGATGTCAGGAATGTACAACTCCCACATGCCGTTAACACACCATAAGCAGTGGTGGCATCAAGTAGTGCATTATTAGAATTTAAAGTGCTTGTACTATAAAAGTAGTAATTCCAGACATGGCCATGTGTAGACATGGTAGAGAAAGTGTGAGGCCATCTTGATTAGCACATGGCCTTTAGTGCACATGCTGAGGCCTAATACCCAACTGCAGCTCCAGACAATAGGCCATTCCCAATACACCATAGAAGTGTTAAGTTACACCCCATGTCCCTAGCAAGATACCAAACTTTTTTTTTTTTTTTTGGGGGGGGGGGGGGGGGGGGCGCGCGCGCTAGATTTAACCTTTTGGGTATCAACTTAGGCACACAGGATTTTAATGTCTTTTGTCAAGATATTGTGATTCAATTCTAAAGCAGGCAGTCAGCACAGCTTATTCAGTATCCAATATTACAGAGGGCAACTAGTGAAACCTACCTCAACCCCTGGAATGCTAGTTCTCAAATTCTGGAGAAGCTCCACCATATGGGAAGGTAATAGACACTTAATGACTAACCCAGTGATACTCAGACAGATGCCACGCCACTTTGGTGTGCCAGCCATCAGCTTAGCTAAGTTACACACACACATATATATTAATTTTTTATGGGTGCCTGGCACAAGAGATTGAGAACCATTTGCCACTCACTGCAAGTGGTCTCATGTAAGGTTGAAATGACTTGCCCCAGAATCTGAATAAAGAACCCTGTGGTGCTTTATTCATGGGCCTTAAAGGACAATTCTGGAGCATACTAAGCCATAATCTGGAGGGATGGTTATAAATAACCACCCCTTACGGTTGGTGCACTTGGGTTTCCCCAGATACGCATCTCTAGCTCATTAAAATAAGCCTGTTCCACCGTTTGAGTGCTAAAGGTGTAAATTTAGTACCCCTCTGGCACTCAGACTATTGACCCTTTGAGTGCCAGAGGGGTACTCAACGCATTGCTTGCCAAAGCACTGCGTACCCCTCTGGCACTCATAGGGTTAAAAAGCAAGCAGAATATACATATACTAGTTATTCAGAGTGACGGGACAATGCAGTGTGCCACATATCTACTTAGAGTGCCACTTCGCTTCTATAAAGCCTTTAGGGTATGCAACACATTGCATACCCCTCTGGCACCTAAAGGGTTTATGGAAATTGATCATACATCGCGTTCGATTAGCAATATTCCAATATATAGTGTAACTAAAGTTATATTATGCACAGGACATATTATGGAGTAGACCAACTGCACCATAGACAGCCATGATTAATTAAACAAGGCCTTTCACCCATTAAGTGAAAGAGAACTCCTAGATTAGAAATCTAACATCCAAAGTGTATTTTAACATCTCAATTTAATAAGTTATGTGACTCCTATGGCGGTCGGTATAATCTAGACTAACCCCACGTTGATTTGGTGAACCCGGGCCTAGCACGTTGTCTGTACCCAGAACAAAAGACACTGTCCTAGTTACACGTCCCCCGCCCCCATTACCAGCGCACACAGGCCCAATCCACACCCCTCTTACCTTCTGCTACGGCGGCCATAATCCCCGTACCTCCGGGGAGGAGGCCCGCGCCGGCTATGGTGGGAATCCGGTGGTCGGCCGTACCGGGCCATCTGCACCCTCAGCTCACGCCCGTCCAGCACGGCACCATCCATGGCGTCCATCGCGTCCTCGGCATCGCGCTTGTCGTGGAACCGTACGAAAGCGAAGCCGCGGCTCTCCTTGGTGTATCGGTCCCGGGGGATATACACGTCTCCCACTCGGCCATATTTCTCAAATACCCGACGGAGAGTCTCCGGGGAAGTACGGTAGGTGAGGTTGTCCACCTTGAGGGAGGTCATTCCCTCCACGTCTGGTGGTGGCCGACCGTAGCTCATGGAAACGGGGATAAGGAATACCACAGGCAAGGCCCGCGGGAAAAAGTCTTTCACCACACCGAGAACAGCCTGCCTGTTTCTCGGTGACCGTCACTTCGGAATGGATAGGCGTTACCTCTTCCCAGCGTTTATAGCCGCCTTACAAAGCCACAAAATGGCGCCTGCGAGAACTGCTGCGCAGCCAATCACCGTACGAGGACCGATGCCGCGTTATCATCTGATTGGTCAGCTGCGGGCTCATCGCCTGCCCTCCCCTCTTAATTCCTCTTCCACACAAGATGGCGGACAGCTCCCTCATGGCGCAGATTTACCCGCCATAAGGGCTCATGGGAAGGAAACTGATACACAAGGTCTTGTGTGGGTGAAATTACAATAAGAACGTGATTGTATAAATGTACTGTATTCTTCTCGTTAAAACGTTAATAGGACAAGCTTTCCAGCATACTCATATTGTTTATATTAAAGTCGTATTTAGGCACATGTAATGTATATGCTGTTGTTGTGCAGGGCTGGATGTCTGGAGAGTTACTTTCCAAAAATTAAAATATGCATTAAAACAATACACATATCTTATTTCGTGCATTTGTATGTTCCAAAGACATAAGGGGTGAGTACCCAGTAGTGATGGAGCTGTTGTTCAACTACAGTGGCTGTTTGGGGACAGTGGGAGTTGTAGGCTAAACAACTGCATGAGTATGACTCATGTAAACAACAGCAAACATTGGTATTATCACTGGGGTGCTAAGTATTAGTTATACCCCAATATGATGATGGATAGGGCAAATAAGTGCATTGGTGGCTTCAGGGCAAATGTAAACCCCCTCTCAGTCTGCTCTTGTACAAGACTGTTTGCTGGTGTCACTACATTTTACTGTGGAACATTAAGTATGTTTGGTTGTGTGACCACCCAATCTAGGAAAGCCTGTTGTCTTTATATATTACCAATTATTCCTTTATATGACACAGTTACACTTGTGGATCATAGTATTCCACAGCAAGACCCCAACAGTTAACCTTGTACTAAAGACTAAAAGTATCCATCCATACAGGATGTAACTAGGGGATGTATGTACAATGTCAAAAGTGGTGAAACCAACTGCACTATAGAGGACAAATGAAAACTCAGATATTAAATGGAAATTATTGATATCTTGAACCATTTTGTATGGTGCAAATGGTTTGCTTCAGGATTGCATTTGGCCTTCGGTTATTTGAAAAAGTGCAATTCTGTCAAAAACTAGCCAGTTGCATGTCCATCATTGAGTGTATGGGCCCCCTTGATCAGTGGTCAGCTAGGCAGGTTTTAATATTTTTATGAGATCCTGATCAACATAGCTGGGAACTTTTGAAATGAGTCAACTGAGATCTTTCAAATATTAACCCATAAAGTTCCACAGAATGCAGATTTCGGGCGATATATCACTGCTTTCTCTAACGGAAAGTTGTTCTTATCTGTCTCCAAGTAACACTTAACAATGCTACATCTTAGAGTTTTCACTGGCTGAACATACAAAAGAGAAGCAGAACATACCCCTCTGTCCTTGTAGAAATGGCAGCAATTTAGGGACTAAATAAGCAATTATTTGGTGCAAATGAGATAGTAGTTAACACTGTGCTCTCTCACCCTGAGAATTTGGGACTTCACCCTGAGATCTGGGTCAAAATCCTGAGTCTCAGGTTCAAACCCTGAGAGTTCCCAGGTGTGCTGATCAAATTTCTGTTAAAAGCCCTATTTACATCAACAAGAATTTAGGGGATGTAAGTTGTTCACCATGGTAACGTTGATTTGCACCAGAATTGCACGTTTGTAGAACATCAGTCCAATTTACTTCATAAGCCATCAGATAGATTCACCTTACTGAATCTTGCTTGTGTTCTGCACTGAAACAAGTCAAGTTGCATCATTTTGCGTTACAGTCGGTTGTGCAATGTAACGAGATCCTAAGTCCGCGGATGGACGTAGCTCGTTCTGCCTGGTTTGTCAGGCTGATTGCCGGTCACAATTTGGTAGCTGGCTCCCTCTCACACGATCCAGGAATCCCTCAGAAAAGGGGTCAAGACAAGACCCTTGATACCTTCCATAAAGTATCGCACAGGACACGGTTGAAGTGCCAACAGTCACTCTTTATTTCTGGCTGAACTCAGCTCTTTTATGCAGGGTTAACAGTATTATCGTACCTTCATCAAAATAACCATACAAAGTACTGAACATGAATACAATGGGCAACCCTGATGAGATTAAGGGAACATAAAAGGGAACAAAGGGCTGACATTCACATACAATGAGTTCGGGTGTCCAGGGAACAATAGAGCCCAAACTTGGAGGCACCTTTGAATTGGCCGCTTCATCTTTTCAGCCAATGGGCTGCCGAGCTACTGGCTTCAGGCAGCCAATCCCGTGGCCGCCGACATTTCCCCATGTTACACTAAGGGAGTCCCTTTAAATATGTCCTGGCGTCGGCGACCAATCAGGAGGCGGCAGACATCCCCGTTATATCTCAATGGGACCTGCTCAGCCAATAGGAAGGGCGCCTACTTTCTGCCATGTTATCCCAATGGCAGCCCTTTAAACCCCATGAGCCAATAGAAATCCCGCCGACAATAGAAGTCCAAAGGACAATGTTCCCTCCGTGTATTCTCTGTGAATATCAGTCCTTAGGAGAACAGTATTAGGGCCAGTGGAGTATAATGTTACAGTAACGGCCTACGGTCTGTTACATGCAAATTGCAGATCATTGGTGTGAACAGCACCACTGACGCAATGTTTTTAATTTATGAGCAGTAAAACCCTACACTGTCACCTTTGTGAACATAGCCTAAGGCCTGTCCTAAAATAACCCCACTTAAAATGATAAATAGGTTTATAGTTCAGATGGATTTCAGTGGTGATTCACATTAACCACTTGGATCCTAGAGCTGTGCTTTGCAAAGTGTGAATGAAGTCTCTAGCATTCAAGGGGTGAATGTGACTTAGGCCCCTATCGGAAAAAATCACAGAAATGTGTTTGAAATATTCTCACATCTCTCCGGATAACAGGATTACGTTTTTACCCCATTATTGCCAGAGAAGACTGTGATGTGATATACAGCAATGCATTGTTGGCTGTCAGACAGTTAATGGATTTGTACTGGGATTTGACTCAGTATAATCCTTCTTACCAGCTATCAGTATTCATAGATGGGATACACAAGCTAAGCATACACATATCTGAAAATATCCCATAATATTATGCAAACCTTGACACAGTATTATTATCGTCTTTATTTTTTTAAATATTTTTGCTGTACAGAGGAATAACTGTAAACATGACATATCGGTATGAGGAATTGCATTTTTGGTTGTAAAATAAGGGCAGTTTCACGTGAGACAAACTTAATAGCCTCCCTAATACATTTCCATCTCCCATGTTCCATAGCTCCCAACATTTCAAATTTTCAAAGAGCGACACTTGTGTTTTAGGGGGTGTTTCCAGGGGCGTGGCTGGTAGGTGGGGCACTACCGAGAATTTTTAGGCTATTTCATGACCTAATAAATTACTTATAACAAGACCAAAGTATTTTATTTACACATACTAATTTATAAACACATATACTGATGTTTAAACAAACAATAATGTGAGTTTTATTGCTGTAGAGCAGTATGAAACACTTATATATACACCTCACCAGTCTGATCTCCTAAAAAGAGGGACATCAGGGTGGGAAAGAGAGACAGAGGGATTTGGGTCTAAAAGAGGGACTGTCCCTCCTAAAGAGGTACACATGGGAGGTATGATGTTCTGAACTCACCTCCTCTTTCATCCTCCAGTTGATCCCATCACCTAACCTGGGAACTTTCAAAATGAGCTGACCCTGAGATCTTTGAAATATTAATGAATTCCCCCAAAACATAGATAATGGGTGATATGTCCCTGCTTGCTTTAACCCTGATTGGGCCAGTCTGTCAGTCCTCAAGGAATCATTAATATTCTACTACTTAGAGATCATACTACCAGAACATGCACAAGACAAGGCATACTTCTCCCTCTACCTTTCTGGTAGAAATGACATCAATGTAGAGGCTAAATAATCAGTTAATTGGTGCATATATTAGAGTAGGAAACACTGGACTCTATCACTCTGAGATTTGGGCCCTGAGACCCTGAAATTTGCTTTAAAATTCTGAGTCTCTTGGACAAATTCTGACAGTTCCCAGGTATGCCCATCACAGAGAGGCATGGTTACAGTAGGCTATGTGACTATCAGGGGCGGACTGACAGGACCCAGGGCCCCTGGTCCAAAAAGAGGTCTGGGCCCCCTGCTCAATGACATCATTGGCCCCTCCCTGTGACATCATTGGTCCCTCCCCATGACATCATTGGCCCCCACCTCCCACTACATCCTCAGCCCCGCACACCTACCTACCCTCCCCCCCACACACACACACACTCCTCCCATCCAGAAGATTCACATTACACAAATTAAGGTACTCCACACCATTTTAGAAGTAAACCTAATTTAATAAAATTAATCTTGTGTTTAAAAATAAATAAATAAATAAAACTAACCTTACACTGCTGGCTAGCTTCTTGCCGGTTGATTGAAGGCTACTTGGCTACTGGCTGGATAGCTTGAGGGTGTTCTGGATGTCTGGCCTGGTGGCTGTGCCTGTAGCACAATGTTCCATATATAATTTGCAGAAGTGTGGTTGCCTGGGGTATTGTATGGCCTGGGGGTACTGAATAGCCTGGGGGGCCTTCAGGCCATTCAGTACCCCCTTCCAGGCCATTCAGTACCCCCTTCCAGGCCATCCAGTACCCTTCCTCCAGGCCATCCAGTACCCCCTAGGCCATACAGTAACCCCCTCCAGGCAATGCAGTAGCCCCCCATGACATCCAGTACCTGCCCCTTCCACAATGCCCCCATCTCCAATCTCCACATTGTCCCTCAATCTTCACAATGTCCCTTTCACAATGCCCCTCAATCTCCACAATGCCCCTTCATCTCCACAATGCCCCTCAATCTCCACAATGCCCCTTCCACAATGCCCCTTCATCTCCACAATGTCCCTTCATCTCCACAATGTCCCTTCCACAATACCCCTTCATCTCCACAATGCCCCTTCATCTCCACAATGTCCCTTCCACAATACCCCTTCATCTCCACAATGCCCCTTCATCTCCACAATGTCCCTTAATCTCCACAATGTCCCTTCCACAATACCCCTTCATCTCCACAATGCCCCTTCATCTCCACAATGCCCCTCAATCTCCACAATGCCCCTTCCACAATGCCCCTTCATCTCCACAATGTCCCTTCATCTCCACAATGTCCCTTCCACAATACCCCTTCATCTCCACAATGCCCCTTCATCTCCACAATGCCCCCTCATCTCCACATTGCCCCTTCCACAATGCCCCTTCATCTCCACAATGTCCCTTCATCTCCACAATGTCCCTTCCACAATACCCCTTCATCTCCACAATGCCCCTTCATCTCCACAATGCCCCCTCATCTCCACAATGCCCCCTCTCCACAATGCCCCTTCCACAATGCCCCTTCATCTCCACAATGCCCCCTCATCTCCACAATGCCCCCTATCCACAATGCCCCTTCATCTCCACAATGTCCCTTCATCTCCACAATGTCACTTCCACAATGCCCCTCAATCTCCAAAATGCCCCTCCATCTCCACAATGTCCCTTCCACAATGCCCCTCAATCTCCAAAATGCCCCTCAATCTTCACAATGTGCCTTCCACAATGCCCCTCAGTCTCCACAATGTCCCTTCCACAATGCCCCTCAGTCTCCACAATGTCCCTTCCACAATGCCCCTCAATCTCCAAAATGCCCCTCAATCTTCACAATGTGCCTTCCACAATGCCCCTCAGTCTCCACAATGTGCCTTCCACAATGCCCCTCAGTCTCCACAATGTCCCTTCCACAATGCCCCTCAGTCTCCACAATGTCCCTTCCACAATGCCCCTCAATCTCCAAAATGCCCCTCAATCTTCACAATGTGCCTTCCACAATGCCCCTCAGTCTCCACAATGTGCCTTCCACAATGCCCCTCAGTCTCCACAATGTGCCTTCCATAATGCCCCTCAGTCTCTACAATGTGCCTTCCACAATGCCCCTCAGTCTCCAAAATGCCCCTCAATCTCCACAATGTGCCTTCCACAATGCCCCTCAATCTCCAAAATGCCCTTCAATCTTCACATTGCCCCCATATCTTCTCTTGCCCTTCAGTCTCCACAATGTCCCTTCCCCAATCCCCCTCACTCATGCCCCTACCTGGAGTCCCTGGTGGCCTAGCAGAGTGATCTGTGCCTCCTGGAGCTCCCGCGCGTTCTCAGTAATGCAGAGCGCTGGGAGATGACATCATCTCCCAGCGCTCTGTATTACTAGAGCGCCGGGTGCAATGTCAATACACAGTTGCTGCGGGCGCGTCACGAGGGGGTCGCAGGGGGCGGCCGGGCCCCTGGAGTGATGGGCCCGGTCGCAAGTGCGACCCCTTTTACGCCACGGAGCAGTGC
This sequence comes from Rhinophrynus dorsalis, assembly GCA_037306005.1. Classification (NCBI taxonomy): domain Eukaryota; kingdom Metazoa; phylum Chordata; class Amphibia; order Anura; family Rhinophrynidae; genus Rhinophrynus; species Rhinophrynus dorsalis. The sequence continues at coordinate 18,582,139 of CM074727.1, read as the reverse complement.
GCCTGCAGCGGGCAACTACAAGGCAGCCAAATGGAGAGGGACAGCCAGGACACTATTTCTGCTGGTGGCGGCGGGCCCCTTTCGGTCGCGGGCCCTCGGTCCGTGACCGAATTGCCTGATGGTCAGTCCGCCCCTGGTGAGGAGCACCTGCATACTTTTGTGCATGGGCGATATAGCTAGTGTAGCATCACTGAATTAATGTTGCAAGTATGAAACTGTCCTAAGACTGGTCCCTTTTTTGTCCACAAAATTATTCAGTGAAAGCAGGGGGCTTGAAGGGATGACAACAGAATAACCAAAAGACAGGTTGGTCATGTGTTACTATTTAAAGGGATAGTAATACTTAGTTTTATCTTTATTTTATTTTGTAGGCATTAAAAAAACATGAAGAACGATATAAGTCTTATCTGTCAAACCTTTATGGTTTGAGAGATATTCACAAGCAAAGTTTCCCCTCCCGCCCCTTTTACCTAGTGTAAGCCATCTCTTCTCAGATGTGGAATCCAGTCCATAGACCAGACAGATAACAGATGGGGACAATCTTCTTCCTATGAGAACAATGAAAACCCTGCCCCCTTGACAAGTTTTTCAGGTTTTTCCCTTATCTTAATTGAAGATTGTCCCTCTCTGCAGTCTACCTGGGCACCTCCCTTCTTATCTGGCTGAACACTGTTACATCAATAAAAGGACAGGAGGGGGATACTTTGTCATTGAATTACTCTTGAACTACAACTCTGACAGAATTGAAATAACACTCTCCAAAGTCCAAATACTAAGATGATTAATTAGAGCAGCTTTTATTATGAAAAAATACTATCCCTTTAAAGGCGTCTATGCACTAGGAATAAGTGGCTCTTAATTTGTTTATCGTAATGACTTACTTAGGCAGGTGTCCTTCATACATTATATCCGTAGTTTCCTGCCTACATATTGTGAAGCTCCTAGTTTATTAAGTTTAATGATAAGCACATCAAATAAGCACCTTAAAGGACAAAAACAGGGACAGCAGGATCTAGGGAGCCAAAATGACAGACTGTGGAAATCAGGAACATTTAGCAAGTATTAAATAAGCAACAAGGTCATGTGTGATTAGAGGTACTTAGAAGAAAAGGCCGTTTGAATATGAAGCGCTCCTGCAATTCTACAGGAAAAAGGCAGAAATAAAGCAGCCCTCACTGTATGATAAGTAAATAATACAGGAAATAGTAATACAAAAAATAAGTGCAAAATACAATGATATGATAAATACAGGGCTCAAAATTTCCACTCACCACTAGCCAATGGCGAGTGAAAATTTAGCCCTGGCGAGTAGAAATTCAGCCCTGGTGGGTATGTTTTGGCTTGCAGTGGCAGTAACTTTTCAGGTTTCACTAGTAGCAAAGGACTTCAAATTATAAGCCCTGATAAATAGATCAAATATTGTCACTTAATGTAACAAATGAGTCTTATCTCAAAGTAGAATATGAAGATGGAGGTGAGATGAAAGTCTAAGATGAAGATGAAATGAGGATGAAGGATGATGGTAATGACGATGGAAGAAATCAGCTTATCTCTGGTATTTGCAGCAGACTAGAGTTGAAGAAGTGGCCTTGTCCACTTGTGAAAGAGAAGTGTACCTGTAACAACTCAATAACGCAAAATAACAAGAGAGAAGTAAAAACAATGTAAGTGTAGATATCCTATATAATAATTCGCTAAGTTGTGTGTAACGCCCGACATGTGCAGTAGACACTGCTGCGCGTGCGGCAGTCGTGCAGTACAGACTGCCCGCGCCGCGGCTGATACAGAGCTGGGCGCTCCGAAGGAGCGTCCAAATCTGTATCAGCAGTGGTGCGGGCAGTCTCCGCTGTGCGTGACTGCCCCGCGACCGGCTGCCAGAGGCACTATGGCCCGTGTAACGGGCTGTTCAACTAGTTTATTGATAAAAGCAATGAAGTAAAAATGAGATATTTCACTCACATTTGCCCTTCTTGGTCTTTATGCACATCACTGGGTCTTTCCGCGGTTAGTCAACTTCTGCTTTCTCCCAATCTCCTACCCGTATCTCCTTGTCCTATTCGGTCCTGGGGGTTGATCTTTATCTTATCTAGATGGAATAACAAGCGCTTTGTAATCCAGTCACAATTAAGTTATGAGATCCCCTCCGTAGATGGGAGGATAAAGTTGAAATGTAACGGTTCTTTTGAGGCTAAAAAGTAGCTGCCTCGTACATCGGCTCCCTTCTAGACGCGAAAGCGACTCAGAACACCTCAAAGTCGCGGGATACTCAGGGAGGGGTGGAGCGGAGATTACCCACAGGGGGCGTGGAGAAAGACCCGTTTGTTGAAACTACAGGCTGGCCCAAACGTTTTCACAGAATCCCTTCTGATTCCCCATCTACAGAGGGGATCTCATAACTTCATCGTGACTGGATTACAAAGTGCTTGTTATTCCATCTAGACAAGATAAAGATCAATCCTAGGACTGAAGGGGACCAGGAGATATGGGTAGGAGATCGGGAGAACTGGGTCTCCTTCTGGCACTGTGAGGGTTAAATCAGTGGAGTGGATATATTTTTCCCCCCAATGTCACAGTTTGTTTGCCCCAGAATTGTTCCAGTTTTGACAGTCATCCAACTAATTTCCATTTAACCCTTTGAGTGCCAGAGGGGTACGCAAAGCATTGCAGAGCACCCTTTGAGTGTCAGATAGGTGCGACACACATTGCAGAGCACCCTTTCAGTGCCAGATAGGTGCGACACACATTGCAGAGCACCATGCATTGCACACCCCCTTTGGCAATCAAAGGGTTAACAGAGTGGGCACAGTTTCTTCTATTATTTTTTTACATTGCATCATCTCTACATTTTAGCCCTAGACCTGCTTTCATAGTCCCTAACAGAAAGCTTTCTGGAAAGATTCAGGTAACTCAATATCATGGGCATGAGTGTAAAAAGAGTAGGTGCAGATAAAAAATATAATTAAACAAAAAAATAACTAAATAAATGCAAAGTATGGGCAACATTTAACTATACCTATTATTCATATGATTATAATCAAAATTAAATGTTGCTATCACTTTAACTTCTTTTGCCTTATCACCATCTATTGACCCTTTTACACAGACTTAGGTCACATGATTATCCAAGTGTCTTTGTGGTGTAACCACAGGACACCCATAAGAATGCATTTCCTTTTGTATAGTCATTTTCCTTGTCAGGCAGGTTTTGTAACTGCTAACATGGTATCCATGTCTGTCTTCGATGAAGTGAATAAATTAACCCCTTGAGTTTCTAGAATGAAGTGAACAAGTTGCTTGTAAATGCACAGAACACCCCATCTGGCACCCATTGCGTTAATGATCTGTGGTCTGACATGTGATGATGTGGCATAGGCCCAGTGGCTTCTGGGACATGTAGTTTCCTGTTGCAGCTTTGTGTGCATGGTGATGTGTATATTTCCTATCTTCTATGCTGCAGTAAAGCAGCCCTAGGAGGTAAGATTATTTATATGTACACTTAGCAGCCTTAACTCTCATGAAGGTGATGTACTTAGAAGAAGTGGTCAGTTATGGGATAAACCATTTGCAATTGCATCACAGTGGAGAAATCAAAATTCACTTTGCTTTTAATGGGGCATATGGTATATGGAGACCTTTCATGGAGTTATATTATCCATGTAAATAATTGGGAGCAGTTTCATTTTTCCCCTCTGGTTAAGCTGGTTTGTTCCAGAATTGCTGTGCTTCTTTTTGGTACATCGGCTCCATTGTGGAACATCACTGGATTCCATTGACAAGCAACCATATTGACCCCAAAGGCTGAAAATGTGACCTTCAAGTCCTCCAAAGGACCGCACATTATGGCTGTATTTCATATTGGGGTTAATGCTAGAGAAGTTTCCAATGCATTGCAGAGTATTCATGGTTTAAGATAGAGCAATGTAGGTTTAAAGGGGAGATATGGGCTGGGCAGGGCTGGTGCAAGGATTTTTGCCACCCTAGGCAAAACCTAATTTTGCCGCCCATTTGGCTCCTTCCCTTGTGTCCCACCCCTTTATACCCCGCCTACTTATATATTACAATATTCATGATTGTCCTTTCTCTGCCCCCTGGGCCAGTCTGCCCCTGGTCTGGAGATGCCTGTAAGAGATGCCCCCTATCAGTTCCACCTTGCCCCTATCAGCTGCAACTTGCTTCCTATCAGCTCCACCTTGCCTCCACCAGCTCCACTATGCCCCCTATCAGCTCCACTTTGCCCCCCATCCACACCAACTTGCCCCCAGCAGCTCCACTATGCCCCCTCAGCTCCAACTTGCCCCCCATCACATACCTGCAGCTCCCGCGCCGTCTTCTCTTCAGCAATGCAGAGCGTGCCGGGAGATCATGACTCCCACCACGCTCTGCATTACTAAAGAGCGACCGCGATGAAGGAGCGCAGTAGCGACACAGACCTGACTGTGTTGCGTTCCGGTGTGGTGGGTGCGGGCGCAGCTCTTCTCCGCTGCATGCCCCCAGTACTTGTGCGCCCTAGGCCGGTGCCAGAGGACTATCTGATGCATTGCTAAGACAAGAGTTAAAAAGAGGTTAACACCTTGAATTAACCCTTTGAGTGCCAGAGGGGGTACGCAAAGCAGTGCGTTGCATACACCACTGGCACTCAAAGGGTTAAATCACGACTCCCAAGTGTCCCTCGCTAGGAGGGACAGTCCGTCTTTGAGACCCAAATCCTACTGTCCCTCTTTCTCACCCCGCTGTCCCTCCGACTGTTTGGTGTGTGTATATAAGTGTATCACGTTGCTCCATTGGTGTTTGTTTAAAGGGGATCTATCACCCCTATATAAATTGCTCTTAAATGTTAGTTTATATAGCGATTACATTGAGTATTTCATTAATTTCATATTTTAAAATGCTATTTGGGCAAAACATAAGGAATAAATATTGCACTGACCCTACTTTTGGAAAGACTGCGGGTACAGCTCTATACCCACAGTCTGTAACTTTGCCTCTTCTCCCCTCCCTCTATCCAGGCTCCTCCAATGACGGAGGCTTTCTGCCTGAAAGCTGGAGCAATATCATTGGCATTTATTCAGTTACACATAGAAGTGTCAATAGGTCATGAAATAACCTAAAAATTGTTAGTAATGCCCTGTCCACCCGCCATGCTCCCAGCAACACCATCTAAAGCAAAAGTGTCCCTCTCTGGCCATTTGAAATGTTATGAGGTATGATTAAATTTCTCTCAAAGAGCTATATGTATTTGTGTTATTGTCCCTTTAAACATCATATCCCAGAATGCCCCTGGAGGCACCACCCATGTCAGCTGACTTCTGGAAGCAATCTAACATGTTTTCTGTCTTCAACAGATCAGCTGACCTGAAATCTTCCCATTGCCTACTGACTGGCAAACTTTACCCCTCCAACAAACCGGCTAAAATCTGCTTAAAGAGGGATTAATCTTCCCAGCTGCCTTACAAGGTAGGAGAAGGGTCTAATTGCTAGTAAATACATTACTGATTTGCAGGTTCATGGACAGTTGTTAGAGGGGGCATGATACACTGTAACACAGTCACCATGCTTGACCAGGAATGGTTAATGGTTTGGGTGTTAGAAAAAACAGTTCTAAAAATTTATTTAACCCTTTAAGTGCAAGGGGGGTTCTACGACATTGCAAAGCAATTTGTTGGATACCCCTCTAGCATTCAAAGGGTGAAGAAACCTAAAAGGTTTTATGGACTATGTTAAAAAAAAAAAATAGTAATTGTAGGACAAACTGATGGCACTATAGAGGACAAATCCTAATTCCCCAATTATTTCAATGGGGCTTTTAACCCCTTAAATGCTAGACACGTCCCTGGCAATCTTTAACATTCACTGGGTAAAAAGCCCTGCTTTAACTGAATGGGAATGTGAACCAGTCCCCTATGTATGTTTTGTCACTAAACTGTCTCCTTTTCTTTTGAACTCAAGTCCTTAACCCTTTGAGTGTCAAAGGGGTACGCAGCGCACATTCCCCTCTGGCACTCAAAGGGTTATGAGTTGATTAAAGGGATAGTAATGTTTAATTATCGAGGTAAAATTGAGTCTTCTTTATTGTTTTTTTATAATGATGTGTATCAACAAAACGCTGCCGTTTTTCATTTATAGTCTATTAAAGTTTCCCCCTCCCGCCCCTTCTACTTACTTCCGCAGCCTCCCCTCAGATTTGGAATCCGGTCCGCGGACCGGACGTGCTGCATCAAGGGACAATCTTTCCTCTTCCAGTATAAGGGAAAGCCTGCCCCCTTAACGAAGGAGGGCAGATTTTTCCTTATGCTGGAAGAAGATTGTCACTCATTGCATTCTGTCCAGACTGGCTTGCTTGCTGCTGCTGTCACATGTTGTGGGTCCCCTGCTGTTTGACGTCAGATAAAGTTCATACTGTACCATGGGCGTCTGTACAGAGCAGAGACTTTTCAGCACCACTCTACATAAGTTAAATAAGTAAAGGGTGTGTGAGAGAGGTAGGGAAATTGTGTATGCAAGGTCTGATCCACTTGGTCAACAGGCTCGTAGCACTAAATGTTAGAGACCACTGTTCCTGCCCTGGTAATATTGGTAAAACTATTTTTATTGGAGGGGGCATACGGCTTAAGATTTATTATAAGGGACTCTGCTAACCCTTTGTACATCTGATCACTTATCTCCTTGGGGTGGAGGGAAGTCTTAATAAATATAATAAACATCAATTTATTATAATCTTCTTTTATTTGTTTGTTTAATTATACTTTAGATATGATGGAACACAGAGTTGCCCATCAGCATTACCCTGAACCCTGTAGACTTGCATGCAACAGGAAGAAGCTTGATTCGAGGGGGGAGTTTCACATGACTTCTCCAGTTTATCACTTCCACAATTCCTATGTTATTATATAGAGCCTATGCACTAAGACTCCTTCATCTTGGAGATCTTTGTGCATAGGCTCTATAGAATAACATAGGAACTGAAGACGTGATAAACTGGAGAAGTCATCTCCACCTCTTTATCACTGCTTAGTGAATCTCCCCCTAAGTGTCCCAAGTGCAGGATGTTCTGCTGACACTCCAGGACCATGTAGAGACTTTTTCTGTGGTATATTGTAACATCATACTATACTGAAAATAAAACATCATCACTTTTCTTTTTTCTTTCCTAGGGTTGGTTGTCCCATAGTTAGAAAATAAATCAATACAGCCACGTTTATTTTATTCTGTTCCTGAAAAAACTGACTACTAAAACTTGAAGATGTCTCCCAAAAACAAGAAACTCCTGAACATTATTATTCTGGGCTTCGCTTTCATGTTTATGTTTACGGCCTTCCAGACCAGTGGGAATGTGGCGGTATGTCTGATCAAATCTTCTTCCTTCATCTTAAATTCTAACTCTGTAGAGTTATTACTACTCATTTCAAGGTTTCTCTTTCTAGCATTCATAGATATATGTTATGAAGAAATATGTGTGTTTACAACTTATTGGATGTCCGTCATCCACAAAATGTGGCAGTTTAGAGACGCTGTCATCTAAAAACAACATTGGTGATTTTGAATGAGCTTTCAGATTCGCCTCTATGTTGCATTAGACATTTTTATATTTATATTTTAACATCTAACCCCCTGACTGCCAGTCTACTAGTCTCAGGCATTTTCTGTGGCTAACACGACACCACGCTATACATGTATTGTAATGTGCGTACCTTATTTTACAAATTTGCCTGGACTCCATTATATATTCAATAAAATATTTTTTAAAAAATTAAGAATGCCTTTTAACTGTCTTCCATGTTTATTTTTTTTTTCTCATCAGCAAACTGTTATCTCCAGCTTAAACAGCACTGAATTCCATGGAAGTGGCTATACAAGGTACTGTAAATTAGTATTGTGTATCTTTTTATATACGCTACACTGATAACATACACATGTCTTGCGTAGAAAAGCTTACCACGTATAGTTCAAAGCCGTATTCAGTAAGCTAAGGAACAATTCTGATGCAAACCAGTTGTAACATAGGTGACAATGAATCATTCTCATTAATTTAAATAGGATGGAGATGGTGAAATATGGTCTGCACCCAGAGGACAGTCCAGCTACATTTGACCTAAGTGATGCACATTGGACACTCATGGTATATAATATACTTTGTTATCCCAGAACAATGTCACCACTTGGATGATCAGAAGGGAGACATGTTACTTAGTTTCCTGGGACTTGTATGAGACTTTAGCTTTATAGCCAGTTGTGATTGCTAGGGAATGACATGTAAAATTGGTCTCACATTCTTTTTTTTTTTTGGGGGGGGGGGGCATTTGCAGAGTCGTAACTAGAAGCCAACGGGCCCTGGTACAAGAATTGCCATGCCCCCCCGACCACATTGGCCCCCTCTGCCACCTCCAAATTGTCCCTTCCACATTGCCTCTCAATCTCCACAATGCCCCATCTCCAAATTGCCCCCCAATCTCCACAATGCCCCTTTCGTCTCCACAGTGACCCTATCTTCACATTGCCCCTTCATCTCCACATTGTCCCTTCTACAATACCCCTGGCCCTACCTCCAGTCCCTGGTGGTCTAGCGGCGTGGCTTGACAGATCTGTGCCTCCTTCTGCACAGATCTCTAGAACTGAAGCTCCCGCGCTCCACTCTAGTAATGCAGAGGCTGGGACATGATGTCATCTCCCAGCGCTCTGTATTACTAGATGATGTCATCTCCCAACACTCTGTATTACTAGAGCGACGCGCCGGCGGCCGGCGTGGGAGATCAGCTAAGTTACAGATGGAGTTGCAGGGGGCAGCCGGACCCCTGGAGTGACGGGCCTGGTTGCAGGTGCGACCCCTATTGTTATGCCACTGTGCATTTGCAGTTGCTCTCTTGCTCTATTTTTCTCCATTATTTCTCTTTCTCTTGGATTAGTGACCTGTTTACCATTCAAGGGGTTGAAGTTACCATTTAAATGGATGGGACGTTGTATTGGTTGGTTTGCTTCACAATTGCTCACCTTAAGCTTCCTGAATATGCCCTGCAGATCCCACTATAGCTATTCTGAACTCTAAGACTTCCGTTTTACATATCCCATCTCTCAGATTCTCTTGCAGCCAAAGCATCAACAGTTAAAAGTAAATATGCAGGGATTATTATTTTTCACAATCGTCTAGTTATTATTTCTTCTTTGCATTTGCTTAATGATCTTTATTAACCTTCCACAGCTTGGCCATCATATACGGTGTGTTTTCAGCTTCCAATCTCATAGCGCCTTCTGTGGTTGCCTTACTCGGTTGTCAGATTTCTATGTTCCTAAGTGGGCTGTTTTACAGGTAAGTGATGGCTCTAACACACAGTTTTCTTTTGATTTGCATTTGGCGATGCGGAAAACGAGGTTGGAAATCTGTGGCTCCTCAGCAAATTATCCCCTTGTCATGATTTATGCTGGAGATCTGGTTTCCTGAATTGAGTATATTCATCATGGTAAAGTTTGAGGTAGCCAACGCATTGGAGATCTCTTTAGGAATCAAGTGGTTAAAGTCTTTTGTTGACTTTGCTTGTTCTATGCCTAGCATATTTTCTGTGCCAGGAAACAGTGGATGGGTCTGAGGGTGTGGTCATGTGAGGAGTGGGGTTTGTGGTCATGGGTGGAGCCAAGGCCACCTAGAGTGCCTTGCCTAGGGGCACATGGGATGTAAATCTGGCCCTGGAGATAGCCGGACCTTTAAAACACCATCCTTATGCACAAAAAAAGAGCAATTCTGGAGAATTAAACAGCACCATTGGGAAGGAATCTATATTCCCACTAGAGCGGTGTCCAAGGCATTGTTAGGCAATGTAATGGAGAACTTTCAAGAACACACAAGATTAAAAGGCCCTTTTATATTAAATGGGAGTTTAATTTGTCCCATATGGTTCAGCGAGTTTGCTCCCAAACTACACTTTTATTTTGTGGATATGACCCATTGGGCAAAAACATCAATGAACGTTCAGAGCCCTGCAGCTTTCTTAAAAGGGATAGTAATACTTCGTTTTAACTTTATTTTATTTTGTAGGCATTAAAAAAAACATGAAGAATGATATAAGTCTTATCTCTCAAACCTTTATGGTTTATGAGATATTCACAAGCAAAGTTCCCCTCCCCGCCCCTTTTACCTAGTGTAAGCCATCTCTTCTCAGATGTGAGTCTGGTTGTATGACAGTACAGATAACAGAAGGGGACAATTTTCTTTGTATGAAAACAATGAAAGCCCTTCCCCCCTTGACAAGTTTTTCAGCTTTTTCCATTATCTTAATTGAAGATTGTCCCTCTCTGCAGTCTACCTGGGCATCTCCCTTCTGATCTGGTTGAACAGGGGGGGGGGATACTTTGTTTGTGAATATCTCTTAAACCATAAAGGTTTCAGAGATAAGACATATCATTCTTCATGTTTTTTTAATGCCTACAAAATAAAATAAAGTTAAAATGAAGTATTACTATCCCTTTAAGACACTATTCTGCTTCCTTTTTAGTACACCAGAATTCACAATGTAGACCTAGCTTCAGCAGAAAGTCATCTCCCAGGATAACAGGTCTGCCAGTGGGGCTACTACCCACTGTGATTGGTGCCTTCTAAAAATACGAGGAGGTTAATACTGTTAACCGCCCCCCCCCCCCTTCCCCGACACACTTCTACAGAATCACTCCAGTTGTCTATGTTGAAGGGACATTAAGGCCTATCGCATATCAAACATACATACCTCCCAACATTTCAAATTGTTAAAGAGGGACAGGAGGTGTTGCTGGTGGACGGGGCATTAGCGAGAAGTTTTAGGCCATTTCATGACTTGTTGCCACCTTCTTGTGTAACCTAATAAATGACTTCTAACGAGATCAAAGTATTTCATTTGCACAGACTAATTTATAATCACACATACTGATGTTTAAACATACATCAATGTGAGTTTTATTGCTGTGGAGCAATGTGATACATTTATACACACACCACACAGTCTGATCTCCTAAAAAGAGGGACATCAGGGTGGGACAGAGGGATTTGTGTCTAAAAGAGGGACTGTCCCTCCTAAAGAGGGACACTTGGGAGGTATGAACATATACATTTTCAAATACACATTTCATTATTCACTTATACTTTAGCCTATGGAGGCCTAAGGCACAGATCTGCCCAACAACAGTTCTCCATGCAAACACGGCAGTGAAGACTGAAAGATTTCAACTCCATCAGCTGCACAACGAAGGGAATCAGATGTATTACTCATCAGACAGTATGCACTAAGAAAGGTGTGCAAATCCAAGGCAAGCCAGCTACACTAGAGAGAGCATACGGCTTGGTTCACACAAGAGCTTGTTACAGAATACATGGCCCTGTGTGGAAAAGATTTGTGGGGTAATTGTGGGATAAGCCAACAACTTCATTGGGCACAATACAAGTTCCCAGTATTGCCACTGATATAAAGGAGGAATACAGGTTTATTGTGAGGGGAAAACAAATATATAAAATTAATTTATTTCACACTTTGTGTGTATCTCTTTCTCTCTCTCTCTCTAAATTAGAATAAAGTGCCAGGCAAAGGTTAAGTTCCCCCCCACACTATTTATATAACAAACATATGGCTAGCACAACATATAGGCGGTTTTCACTTACTCCTTAAAGGGATAATAATACTTGAATTAATGTTCAGGTCTGAGTCTTTTTTTATATTTTTTCTAAACCATAGCGCTATATTTTAGCACTTACAGTTCTGTAATTCAAGCGCAATTCAAGTTGAAAGGATCCTCCACTCTTTAGATCTGGTAGTGGGACTGGGCGGATGCAGTGTGGGACAATCTTCATTCAGTATAAGGAAGTCTCTGCCCTCCTTTGATGAAGAAGGGTGCAAATTTTTTTTTTTTTTTGCTTACTAAAGATTGTCCCTCGCCACACTCCATCCAAACCAGAGTGAGGCAGCATGATGCAGGAAAAGGGACGGGAGAGGGATCTTTTCATCTTGAATTGCCCTTGAACTATAAAACTGTGTGTTAAAATATATAGCACTATGTGTTAGAAAAAATATAAAAAAGATGCGGACCTGAACTTTAATTCAAGTACTGCTATCCCTTTGAATCTAACAAAACTTCTCATAATGTGACAGGTCCACTTTAGGGATGCAGTGTAAGCTTGTCAAGAGCTATGTATACTCTTTGCACTATATAAGTAAAATGTTACTTAATTACAATGCCAGAAATATCTCCCTCTTTATATTCTAAAGGGATAGTAATACTTTATGATTACTATCCCCATATTGTAGATATTTGCAAAATAATTGAATTGTCCCCAGTGTCATCTCTCAAACCTTAATGGTTTGAAAGATTACCTTAATGGTTTGAGAGATAACCGAAGGCAAAGTTCATCCCCCTTCCCTGAAGTCAGCGTTGTGCTGATTGCAGGGATATCCAGTCTGACTTTCATCAGGCGGTTCTGCAGCAGAGCCGAGATCGCATTAGTGCCAAAGAATTTTCACTGAACCGGTGTTCTATGTGTGCTTGCAAACCAAGCACAAACCAATCACATGTAGAAGACCGTTGTAAGTGAAATAATTATTTTTCACTAACGCGATCTCTGCTCTGCTGCAGAGCCGCAAGCCTGTCGTACGACTGACTTCCCCTGCAGTCAGTACAACGCTGACTTCAGGGGAGGGAGGGGGGAACTTTGCCTTTGGTTATCTCTCAAACCATGAACGTTTGAGACATGAACCTGGGGGCTATTAAATTATTTTACAAATATCTACAATATGGGGGATAGTAATAATAAAGTATTACTATCCGTTTAAGTTCTATCAATGCATGGAAATCCTTACATGTGTATCAACGAAGGTAACAACAAGTTATTTCACATACAGAAGGTTGTGTAAGAGCTGTGTAAATAGTATCACAGGTATCTGCATTCCCGCCTCAAAACCAAAACAAACAGTGAAGGACTTGCCAGACCTGAATAAGACGTTGCAAAACATGCAAAGGAGAAGTTTGCAATGTGCTGGAGAACTCTAGGTCCATTTAGGCCGCTTTCACATGGTCGACACAGCCATCCTGTCTTAAATCTGTTAACCATTTATGGTACTGTCTTTCACATGGGTGACTATCACCTCATAAGATCCCATTAAAGTCCAGCATGCTGCAAATTTACTGCATTCCCTCAGGAATGCAGTCAGGTTGCAGTAAACAAGGTCTGCCCTATACATAGGCCCCTTTCTGTTGGAGAACTTTAAAGGAACGGTAAAGTTTGTGTTTTTTTTTAATGAAAAAAATATATTGTAGATCTTTTCCTGTTAAGTAAAATAAGGGTACTCCCAGGGCCGGATTTACATCTCAGGAGCATGTAGACACACAAATCTGAAGCGCCCCCCACCCATGCATTAGCTTGATGCGCTGTGCATTCATCAGTCATTATGTCACATATATACTGAACTGCACCACCACCATCATACATACTTTAAAAATGGATCTGCATATTATATATTAGTACTGGCTGACCTGTGAGATCTGCGTGGGTCTTTTGTATCCGCCTCTGACTGCTGCCGCCTTGATCCGATGGATTCATTTGGGGGTTGGTGAGCCCTGGGTCATGTCCTCCTTAGTGGGAAGCAGGCGCGCTCTAATCGCCTCTGACTGACAGCCTCTCACCCACCATCAAGCACCCCTGCGGGCCGTGATGACATCAGTGCGTGTGCTATGCAGGCCAAGAGATCGCATAGTCATGCGCAGAGGGAGGAGTACTCACTTCTCTTCATTAAGCCCTCTAGTGATCAAATTACAATTCATTATTCTGTTACATTCTAATGGAGAGGAAAGTCAGTGACATACAGTTCTCCACAGAATGTACAGAGTCACTTCCTGTTAGAACTATCAGGAAGTAAACACAGTAAATTCACACAGTAAATTCACTTCCTGATTATATGAACGATTATAACAACTGACAGCGGTGGGAGTGCCCTTGTTTTACTCAGCAGGAACCCTCTATAACATATGTTTTCAAAAGGTTTATGCTCCTTTAACTCAGACCAGAGGAAGAAGTACTGCAAGTGTGATTACATACCCTTTGTGCCTGTCTGTGTATGGATGAATGACTTTGCTACTATAGTGTATATTTAGTGTCATAGGGGCCAAGATAGCCAATATTCAGGTTCTAATCAGATATCATCCCATTTAGCCATGTGAAAACATTACATTAATTATGTATTTTCTCTCCTAGTGCCTATATTGCCATGTTTATACAGCCCTTTACCTGGTCCTTCTATACTTTATCAGTCTGTATCGGGGTTGCAGCTGCTGGTAAGATTCCATTTTATTTTCTTATAAATTTGATAGGAGACCTTTGTACCACACACACTCTTCTCTGTTATCTCCTTTAAACACTGATTAATTCAAAGGCACCTTTTATGTTCAGGATATATGTGCTTCTGTTAAAAGTATTTGTTAGTTGGTCATTATTGCTTATAAACAAGGCGTGTTCATACCCTTTTAAATATCATGTGCGTCTATGCAGAATTTGTAAAAAGTATTTCTTGAGTGCATAAATACCAGCATATATTAACAACTTTGTTTTCCTATTTGTCTAGAGTTAGCTGTGCTTGAACCCCTGTTTGTTTATACAAGTGATAAGGACGATGTATGGCATGATTTAGGTTACCCAATTAAAGATATATATATATATATATATCAGTTCTTTCGCCCGTGTAAGTTCACTTACCTCTCTCCTGCATTCCACCACCGAATAGAGCGTAAGAGGGGCTAATTTTTTAGCCTGCCCCCATGATCTGTACACAGCAATATTGGCTGTAAATCATGTGGGCAAACCAGGAGACAAGCCCCTCCTGCATTCTGATCGGCGGTGGAATAACCACTTGGTCCTCCATTTATTAGAGGTTGCGATGAACCTTTCAACTTCCATCTCAGCTTGTGTGAAAGGTCTGCCTATGACGTAAAGTGGAACTTTCCTGCCATTAATATTGAGCCCCAAAATATAAGTACAATAGCGATATGTACAGACTTAATTGTAGTGTCAAGTATAATTGTGGCATTAGCGAGAAATCTACCTTTCTAGGCAGATCTTGCCATAGGCGCTCTCTGTGTCTGTGCTGTCAGTCTCTTTCGATGCCTTAAGGCACAATGGAATTCAGTTCGCCAATCGTGGAGTTGAAGGGGGCACTAAAATCCAGCATTTCAAGTTTACAGTGAGCCATCAGGAAAGCAGTGAATTGTAGGAAGTAAGGTCTGCCTGGCAGCTTATTAAAGCGGAACTTTCACGCCATTAATATTGAGCCCCAAAATATAAGTACAATAGCGATATGTATAAACTTACTTGTAGTTTCAAGTATAATTGTGGCATTACAGGCACATGAGAAGTGATGATGCCAGGTCACTAAAACTAAGTGCCAACGCCTCATCAATCCTCAAGAAAACCTGTATAGAGGCCCGTTCAATGCTTCAAGGAGATATGTACCATAATTAAAAGTATTAATCTTTATTAATTGAAAAATAAAAAACATTGAAGACAAAACAGAAAACTTAAAGGCACTGATTGAGTTAAAGCGCCTTTATAAAATCACAGCGCAGCTTTTATACTTTCTCTGAACTCGTAAATGATTGCAACAATGTACTTTAATAATAGCGATATTGTAAGGCAACTAAATAAATACCTTGTTATTTCTTTATATATTCAATCCAAAATTGCTAAATCCACCTCACTATGTGGATGGAGTAGCTATTAGGATATTCCAAGTATTTTATATGCACCCTTTCGGTGCCAGACAATGCTCGCTCCGAAAGTACTATCCTCTATTAATATTGAGATAGTTTATATATTGAAGGCAGCTACTTAAGTGAATATTAATCTCAGATCTATATTGTTAGAACAGCAAATGTAGTAAATACTTAATCTTGCATCGTACTATTGTCACTACGGATGCCTGTAAGCCTAAGATTTTCCTCGTGGCTCTAACGATGATTAAATCTTAGCTGTTCTAGATCTACAAATATTTGTTTTCCAAAGTTGCCTAAATGATTTCTACAACTACTCCTTTAGTTCCTAAGTCTAAATATAGTTCCTGTTAGAAGATATCACCCTTTACTACCTCTCGTTTATCTTGTCATGACTCAGACTACCATCTGCATCTACTCGCTGCTCTCACTATTTTCTTGATCGAGCTCAGAGATAAATCATAGTTAGGGGTAACCTTTAATTAGTACCCCACTTTGCAACTGCTGCGCCGCCCAACGCGTTTCGCCACATACAGTGGCCCCTGACGAAGCCACTGTATGTGGCGAAACGCGTTGGGCGGCGCAGCAGTTGCAAAGTGGGGTACTAATTAAAGGTTACCCCTAACTATGATTTATCTCTGAGCTCGATCAAGAAAATAGTGAGAGCAGCGAGTAGATGCAGATGGTAGTCTGAGTCATGACAAGATAAACGAGAGGTAGTAAAGGGTGATATCTTCTAACAGGAACTATATTTAGACTTAGGAACTAAAGGAGTAGTTGTAGAAATCATTTAGGCAACTTTGGAAAACAAATATTTGTAGATCTAGAACAGCTAAGATTTAATCATCGTTAGAGCCACGAGGAAAATCTTAGGCTTACAGGCATCCGTAGTGACAATAGTACGATGCAAGATTAAGTATTTACTACATTTGCTGTTCTAACAATATAGATCTGAGATTAATATTCACTTAAGTAGCTGCCTTCAATATATAAACTATCTCAATATTAATAGAGGATAGTACTTTCGGAGCGAGCATTGTCTGGCACCGAAAGGGTGCATATAAAATACTTGGAATATCCTAATAGCTACTCCATCCACATAGTGAGGTGGATTTAGCAATTTTGGATTGAATATATAAAGAAATAACAAGGTATTTATTTAGTTGCCTTACAATATCGCTATTATTAAAGTACATTGTTGCAATCATTTACGAGTTCAGAGAAAGTATAAAAGCTGCGCTGTGATTTTATAAAGGCACTTTAACTCAATCAGTGCCTTTAAGTTTTCTGTTTTGTCTTCAATGTTTTTTATTTTTCAATTAATAAAGATTAATACTTTTAATTATGGTACATATCTCCTTGAAGCATTGAACGGGCCTCTATACAGGTTTTCTTGAGGATTGATGAGGCGTTGGCACTTAGTTTTAGTGACCTGGCATCATCACTTCTCATGTGCCTGTAATTTCTCTGGTTCTTTATTAAATGATTGAGACCTGCGATGCATCTGACACCAAATACTAACTAAAGCTATCCGTTTAGTTTATTATATATAATTGTGGCATTAGCAAGAAATATACCTTTCTAGGCAGACAGGCAGCAGGGAACAGCGCAGACATCTTGCACAGCCAGCATCTCTGAGTCTGCGCTGTTCCCTGCTGCCTGTCTGCCTAGAAAGGTATATTTCTTGCTAATGCCACAATTATACTTGAAACTACAAGTAAGTTTATACATATCGCTATTGTACTTATATTTTGTGGCTCAATATTAATGGCATGAAAGTTCCGCTTTAATAAGCGGCCAGGCCGACCTTACTTCCTACAATTCACTGCTTTCCTGATGGCTCACTGTAAACTTAGAACGTTCTGGATTTTAGTGCACTCACATAAGACGACAGTCCAGCATGTCACCTTTCACCCTAGATCCAATGAGCATCCCCCATGTGAAAGGATCCTAAGAGGTTCAGTGATCTGAACTGGGTGGGTTTTCATCTCAAAACAATTATCACTGTTTATGGTTTTATCAGGCTTTAACTCTCCAAAAGTGGCCACTTTTTCCCTTTTTTTTTTTTCCTATTTGTTATTTTTTTCATTATTATTTTGAAAGATTGCTACCTGAGAGTACGTTTGAATGGATGTGGGCCCTTTAAGGTTGCCACACAGCCGGTATTTTACCAGCAAACCAGTAAAAAAAAATTGGCTTCTGTCCAATGTTAAGTCTATGGAGGGAATGCCATGGCCGGTATTTTTTTTAAGGAAAGGTGGCAACCCTAGGGCCCTTTAATTTTTTTTTTGTGATACTTTCCCCTTAAAACCTTCTATTGATTACCCTGTACTACATCTGCTGGAACACCTTTCCAGGAAATCTTGTAAAAGGTAATCCGTTTCTTTGTAAGCAAAGACCTTGGTATCGTCCACTTTGATTACTCAGTTACTTTCTGGTTTCACTTCTGCATTGAGCTAGCACTGTATCCTGTACATCATTGCAAACCTTATGGCCTTCCCCTCTGGCACGCAAAGGGTTTATGCAATGCATTGCAGAGAAATGTCACTCATAGATTTAAACAGGGAGCACAAACTGTACTATAGACTGAAAATAAAAGTTTACATTGATTTCAATTAGGCTTTTAATCCCTCGAATGCTGGAGAGGCCTCCAACATAAAGTTTTCCTTAATACCTATATTAAACTGAATAAGGATCCAGGAGGATTTTAACATTTTTGGGGGGCACCGCGCACCAGATGGAGTCCCTCTCTGGGAGATTAAGTGGACATAGGAAAGGCACCCTCTTTCCTTTCTGAGGGGAGAAAAAAAACAAAACAAATAAAACTACTACTTCTTGGAGAGTGTCTGCAGGCTATTACAGGTCACTCTGCAGCCCGCCATTATGATTGGGAGCCTGACGGGTATCATATTATGGAGATGGCTGATGCTTTGAGTAGCAGCAGGTTTCTGCTGGAGGGGGGCACAGAGAAACTCTAGAAATCTGTAGGAGCCACCAGGATGTTTATTTCATTAATACAGGTAATATGGACACCTTTAGGTTTTGGTGTTAGTGTCACTTTAAATTCACCTCTATGTATTTTAATCAGTCCCATTCAAGCACACGTCCTTCTTCCAACTATAAAGTGTTTATCTGCATTCATTCCCTTCTCTCTGCTAGTGCTCTGGACTGCTCAAGGAGCTTGTCTAACGATTAATTCTGATGAAGACACCATTGGGAGGAACAGTGGCATATTCTGGGCTCTCTTACAGTTCAGGTGAGATTTGCTACCTTTCCTGCTTCTAAATCTGTGCTAATAAAACAAACCCAAACTCACGATTGCCTCTTTCTCCCAGCATGCTCTTTGGAAACCTTTATATCTACGTGGCTTGGAAAGGGGAGGTTAATATATCAGGTATGTATTGCAAGGGTTAAATAAAGGGAGTGGTCTGAAACAAATTTGTTAACCCTTTGAGTGCCAGAGGGGTCCGCAACGCATTGCAAAGCAATGCGTTGCGTACCTCTCTGGCGCTCAAAGGGATAAGCAATGATTCATCCTCTAAAGGCAGTGTACAGAAAACTAAAGATGATCAATTGTGGATCAAACCAATGGTACCTCAGGGGACAAATGAAAACATCCCCTGAATTAAATGGAATTTTTAACCCCTTGAATTCTAGAGAGGACTCCAGTGCATTACTTTACAATGTGTTGGATACCTCTTAAGCATTCAAGGGGTTAATAATCCAGTTTAAAGCAATGAGCATTTTGAGAACCGTTGCATTCCCAAGAATTGCTCATCTTTAGCCCTTTTAAAAGGATAGTATTGTCAAAAAATAAATATACCTCAGATTGTTCTGGTTATTTTTTTTTTTTTTTTTTTATAATAAATAGGATGTTCTGATAATCCTTTCCCGTTATGGCCGGCTTAAAAACCCACTTAAATTGTTCCCACTCCTGCCCCTTTTCAGGACGTCATGCTGACTTCCCCCAGATCTGAAAGCAGGTTCGCTTGACCGGACGGATCGCAATCAGTCAGTGTAAGGGAGAACCCTGCCTCCCCCCGACAAAACAGTGCAGATTTTTCCTTGTCCTGACACAATATTGTCCTTTGTCATGATCCTTCCAGATCGGCTTTCTGATCTGAGTGAAGTGTGACTTTATGTCCTGAAAAGGGGCGGAAGGGGGAAACATTTACATGGATTTTTAAGCCGAACACAATGGCAAAGAATTATCAGAATTGAATAGAGATTGAAACTGGACAATCTGAGGTATATTTAATTTTTGATACTATCCCTTTAAGCATCAGAGAAGTGCTCAAAACATTGCAAACCACACCTCTCTGGTTTTGAAAGGCTTAACTGTAGGCATACGGTTCTAAATCTAATAGGGGATGATGTAAAACAGGGGATAGCTTTCAATCAACATACAACTTTAAAGCGATCAGGGACTTTTTATACTTAAAAGAGCTGTAAATTGTTCAGTACCGGGAAAAAACATAATGTCAAGTTTTCCTACGGAGCAATCCAATGGTACTTCCACCTCTGGGATATGCATCTTTCCAGAGTTATTACAGTTTTAACCCCCCCCCCCCCATTAATAGCGCTCTCTAGTGGCCACGAAGTTCAGTTATAGTTCACCTGATGATCCAGCAATTATATTGTTTCATTCTATGGGAGAGGTGAGTCGCTGGGAGACTCAGCAGGAGAAAAACCTATAACATTCTGGTTTTCATACTGTATTTAAACACTTCAAGGGATAGTAATACTTCATTTTTACTATCCCCCATGTTGTAGCCCTTAAAAATCAGAATTAAACGAGACCAGCAGCATTTCTCAAACCTTTATGGTTTGAGAGATATCCGCATTCAAAGTCCCCTCTCCTTCTCTCTCCCATGACGTCAGAGTTATAGCTGACAGCAGGGGAATCCGGGACCGGCATCGGCTCTGCAGCAGTGGCGAGATTGAGTTATAGAAACCGAAATCCTTCACTGAAATGGTCTTCTACGTGTGCTTGCAAACCAGGCACAAACCAAGCGCACGTAGAAGACCATTTCAGTGCACACGTAGAAGACCATTTCAGTGAAGGATTTCTGTTTCTATAATGCGATCTCAGCCCTGCTGCAGAGCCACCGCTTGCTCACTGGCCGGATTCCCCTGCTGTCAGCTATAACGCCGATGTCAGGGGAGAGAGACGGAGAGGGAACTTTGAATGCGGATATCTCTAACCATGAAGGTTTGAGAGATGCCGCTGGTCTCGTTCAATTCTGATTTTTAAGGGCTATAACAGGGGGGATAGTAAAAATGAAGTATTGCTATCCCTTTAAGGACCACAAGGCTTTTTTTTTTCCCAAAATGGAATCCAAGGTCCCCAGATGGCGTGCAGCCGCACAGGAACCCCTGGATTCCATGATGTACATATACGTCATTGGCCTTAACGCAAGTTTTCTCATGACGTTTATGTACGGCATGGGTCCTTGAGGGGTTAAAAAAAACTTGTAGTTGTTTCTTGAAATACAAAATCTAGCCGTGTGTGTTTTCCATGGAGGCTCCTATTCGTTGGCTCCCAGATTCCATTTACTTTAGCAATCTTGATAAGATGTCCAGAAGTGATAGTGCATGATTGTCTGTAAATGGTCTAATATTTGTTAACCCCTTAAGGACCCATGACATGCCAGGACCGTCATCAGAAAATTTCCCTAAAGGACCAGTGACGGTCCTGGCACATTGTGGATTTCAGGGCTTCCCACGCAGCTGTACTCCATTCGGTGAGCCCTGAATCAGATCACATAAAAAAGAAAGAAGCTGTGTGGTGGGGTTTATAGGCTTTGTGAGTACAAGGACGGTGGATACTCATCTCCGTGTATTAACTGCCTTGGCTTTTGTCTCTTATTACAAACTTCTCAAACAAAATGGTGATTAAATGGGATAGTTTACATATACATGAAAAAACAAGTTCAGGATTATATTTTAGTAGCCGTCTACACAGAAAAAAAGGGAAGAAATTCTGGACCAAATCAACTGATTTTCAGGTTAGAAATTAAAATTCTCAAACTCCCATTCAAATGGGTCTTTTAAACCCATAATCAGGAGGAGTCAATTATTAGACCACCAGCTGTGGAAGTCTACAACTCGTAATGTATTTGGAGGCCTGTCCAACATTCTAGGGATTAAAGGGATAGTAATACTTCGTTTTAACTTTATTTTATTTTGTAGGCATTAAAAAAACATGAAGAATGATATAAGTCTTATCTCTCAAACGTTTATGGTTTATGAGATATTCATAAGCAAAGTTCCCCTCCCCGCCCCTTTTTCCTAGTGTAAGCCATCTCTTCTCAGATGTGGATCAGGTTGTATGACCAGACAGATAACAGAAGGGGACAATTTTCTTTGTATGAAAACAATGAAAGCCCTTCCCCCCTTTACAAGTTTTTCAGCTTTTTCTCTTATCTTAATTGAAGATTGTCCCTCTCTGCAATCTACCTGGGCACCTCCCTTCTGATCTGGTTGAACAGGGAAGGGATACTTTGTTTGTGAATATCTCTTAAACCATAAAGGTTTCAGAGATAAGACTTATATCATTCTTCATGTTTTTTTAATCCCTACAAAATAAAATAAAGATAAAACGAAGTATTACTATCCCTTTAACAAGGCCTTTTAACACTTTAAGTGCCAGAGGTGAGTGCAGCGCATTGCAAAGCAATGCATTACATAACCTTCTGGCACTCAAAGTGTTAAATCAGTGAGGATGTTTGTGTGTCCCCTGTCTGTAGTTCAACTGCCCCAGCATTAATCTAGTTTTCTTTTAATCATGGGGTCCATAGTGTAGTACAGATCACGATGCTGTTGGATCAGACAGTGTAACCATATGGAGAACGAAAAGGGGAACATTGTGTGCTGGATTATTCCACTTCACTGCATTAGGGGTGTGTGCACAATGCAAAATCAAAAAATGGATATTCTCTGATTCCATTTGTAGCAGAAAGGTTTATCAAAATACCTAATGGAATCCAGTCACAGAGGTGCTGATTTAAAGGGATAGTAATACTTAAAATGTAAAAAAAAATATGTTGTAGGGTTTATCCCCCACTGCTGAGAGAGATTTTATTAAAAAACTAGTTGAAGAGCCTGTGTACCCGGGCCACAGTGCCACCCAGCAACAGCCGCAGTGCAGTCATGCACAGTAGAGACTGCCCACGCCGCGGCTGATACGGAGCTGGGCGCTCCGAATTCAGACCGTAGTCAAGGACTATGGTCTGAATTCAGAGCCCCGCTCCATTATCAGCCGCAGAGTGGACAGTCTGTAGTGCTCATGACTGCAGTGCGTGCAGCCTTCTCTACTGCGCATGATGGCTTCTGACAAACAATTTAGCAAATTATTATATAGGATTATAACCGCTCAAATGTGACTTTTTTTAGGTGCAATATCACAGTGGCCTGAAAATTTACAGAGGCGCTGTTGCTACACCATCCTATGGACTGCTATGGTCCATAGACCATAAATCTCCATAGGATGGTGTAGCAACAGCGCCACTGTAAGTTTTCAGGCCACTGTGATATTGTACCTAAAAAATTCAAGTTTGAGATGTTATAATTTTTTAATAAAATATCTCTCAGCGGTGGGAGTACCCTTGTTTGATTCGGAGACATAAACCCTACAACATATATTTTTTACATCTTAAATATTACTATCCCCTTAAAGCAGAACTAACACATCCGCCTTTGTTCTAGACAGAATGTCTTCAGTTCCTCCTAGATGTTCGGTCTGTGGAGGGAGACATGAAATTGCTGGAAGTTTATTTCAGACTGAAGCAGGCCGAATGCATGAGCCTACTTAAAGGGATAGTAATACTTCAAAATTACTAATCCTGCTTTTGTAGCCATTAAAAAAAAGAAAAATGCCCCCAGTAGCATCTCTCAAACCCTTATGGTTTGAGAGATAACCGCTTATAAAGTTCCCCCCTCCCTCCCCTTTCCCTGATTTCCGCGTTCTAGCTGACAGCAGGGAAATCCGGTCCCAGGACCGTCCGAGGCTCTGCAGCAGAGCCGAGACTGTGTTAATGAAAAAGAAGTACTTCACTTAAAAGGTCTTCTTTGTGTGCTTGCAAACCAAGCACACGTAGAAGACCTTTTAAAGGGATAGTAATACTTCGTTTTAACTTTATTTTATTTTGTAGGCATTAAAAAAACATGAAGAATGATATAAGTCTTATCTCTCAATCCTTTATGGTTTATGAGATATTCACAAGCAAAGTTCCCCTCCCCGTCCCTTTTACCTAGTGTAAGCCATCTCTTCTCAGATGTGAATCTGGTTGTAAGACCAGACAGATAACAGAAGGGGACAATTTTCTTTGTATGAAAACAATGAAAGCCCTTCCCCCCCTTGACAAGTTTTTCAGCTTTTTCCATTATCTTAATTGAAGATTGTCCCTCTCTGCAGTCTACCTGGGCATCTCCCTTCTGATCTGGTTGAACAGGTGGGGGATACTTTGTGAATATCTCTTAAACCATAAAGGTTTGAGAGATAAGACTTATATCGTTCTTCATGTTTTTTAATGCCTACAAAATAAAATAAAGTTAAATGAAGTATTACTATCCCTTTAAGTGATGTATTTCTTTTTCATTAACTCGATCTCGGCTCTGCTGCAGAGCCGCATGATGAAAGTCAGACCGGATATTCCTGCAGTCAGCACAACGCTGACTTCAGGGGAGGGGGAGGGAGGTGGGAACCTTGCGTTCAGTTATCTCTCAAACCATAAAGGTTTGAGAGATTTCACCGCTGTCGGCTAGAACGCTGACGTCCGGGAAAGGGGAGGGAGGGAGGAGCGATGCCACTGGGGGCATTTTTATTCTTTTTTATTTTTAATGGCTACAAACAAGGATTAGTAAATTTGACGTATTACTATCCGTTTAACCCTTTAATTAACATAGGGAAGAAACCCCTTAAGGACCCTTGGCGGTCCTGGTATGCGATAAGGACCCATGATGCGCCAGGACCATCATGGATTTCAGGGCTCCCCGCATGGCTACGCGCCTTTCAGGGAGCCCTGATTTGGATCAGCAAATGGGGAAAAAAAAAAAAAAAGTCTGTGGTCCTTTAAAAGCTGTCCGCGTCCTTAAGGTGTTAAAGGGTTACAATTACTATGTTCCAGTGATCCTGCCATCAACTGTCATGCCCGCCTCTATGGACATGACATCCAGGACTGATTGAAGATGTCATTACTTGGAGCAGGGGGGAGGGGGAGTAGGGGCCATTAGGAATGCTGGTCATAGTTACATAGTTACATAGTAATTTAGGTTGAAAAAAGACTTGCGTCCATCCAGTTCAACCCTTTTCCTATTCCTGTTTACCATCGCTGACCCAAAAGAAGGCATCTGACTCCAAATGGCAATCAGATTTCTCCCAGGATCAACAAGCCCTAACTAAATATTAAACCCAATACTAACGTGCATAGCCCTCTATATTATGCTCTTTTAAATAAGTATCCAGGCCCCTTTTAAAGGCATCTAATGTATTTGATAGCACTACCTCCTCCGGAAGTGCATTCCATACCTTTATTGTCCTTACTGTAAAGAAACCCTTCCGCTGTTGTAGACTAAATCTCCTAAATCTGTATGTCTGATAACCTATGAATTATTATAAGGACGAGCCAGTTCTTTTTAAAGACACATTTTTATTTATTTTAAATCAGAAACCGATCGCAGGACGGTATTCATTGCGCTAACAGTGATCAGCTTGGTGGGGACAGTACTCTTCTTTCTCATCCGGACGCCAAAGTCCGTTCGCTCACTGGAGGAGGAAGAAGGCTCCGATAGCGGTTACGCTGCCGAGGGTAACACGTTAGTATTTCTGCATTACAGTTTGCCTCCTTTCCTAGTATAGACCATTGTCTACTGCGCAGATACAACCACAGAACAATTCTACAATAAAGACACATCCTAGTGAAGTGCGATTATAAGACTAAAATTGACTAGGTAATGTCAGTGATTATGTCTCTAGCATTAAACGGGTTAAATCACACTGTCTCACACTACAAAATAACTACTTAAAGGGACAGTAATACTTGTATAAAGCTGAGGTCTGAGACTTCTTTATTTTTTTTTCCACGTAGCTCTGTATTTGAATATTTACAGTTTTGTAGTTCAAGAGCTATTCACTCTGAAAGGATCCCCCCTCCCGCCCCTTCTGGCCACTTCCCGTCAGATCTAGAATCTGGTCTTGGGACTCCACGAATGCAGCGAGGGACAATCTTCACACAGGAAGTATAAGGGAAGACCCTGCTACTCTTGATGCAGGAGGACAGGATTTTCCTTTTGCTTACTGAAGATTGTCCCTCGCCGCACTCCATCCGGATCAGACAGAGAGGTGGGAGGGGGATCCTTTTAGATTAAATAGCTCTTGAACTACAAAACTAAGTATTCCAGTATAGCTCTACGTGTTAAAAAAATAAACAAAAAATAAAGAAGACTCTGACCTCCGCTTTAATACAAGTATTACTATCCACAGGGTAATAGTTGCTGCGATCAGAACAGAGCTTTTTTTTTTTTTTTTTTTTTTTTTTAACCGCTAAAGGACCAGTGACATGCCAGGACTGTCACAAAGGTCCCAGCGTTAAGGACTGGTGACGATCCTGGTACGTCATGAAATTTCATGATCACAGCAAGGCTACAAGGCACTGTGATCACCCAGAAGGCCAAAAAAAAAAAAAGTGCGTTGGTCCTCCAACCTACCCTACCCCTGGATAGTGGGGTCCTTAAAGGGTTAAACAAACCACAGTTCTTGTGAAAGAAGAATCCAGTTTATTCGGGCAAAATATCAAAGCTTTTGTCCCTTTCGCAGACATTCCTCAAAGGTCTCTAAACGGGACAAAAAACATTAATTAATATATTTATTAATATGAAAATATGTCAGTGTTTTTCCTGCGAGTAAAACAAAGGTGATTCCAGTTCTGGAATATTTTTCTTTAAATAGTTATTGCACCTTTAAATATTTTATTTATTTATTTATTTATTTATTAACATTTTGAATGCCAGAGGGGTTGCGTAACCCCTCTGGCACTCAGAGGGTTAAATTAACCTGTTAGTAACAGCTCCAACTGGGGTCAAAGGCTAGTAGTTTTATTTGTTTTTATAACGCACGCAATGTGCATACTTGAGTCTTATTCTGCAGCCCTGCATAGGAACTGATAGTAACGGCACCACCTGGTGACCACCGTAGAAAATTGCACTTTAATAAAGAAAACGTTTGAGTTGCGATACTTTTCGAATGAAAAATCTTCGTTGATTGCGATTTGTGACCGGTTTTTCTTCTTTAAAATAAGGTAGCTTTCAGGGGGTCAAAGGATGCATTTACCTCAATGAAAAAGTGGGGAATGTTTGTGGGGGACAGTTGGTTTCTTCCACAATTGTTCCTCTTTTGTTTTGGGAATAAGATCCTGAGTGCTCTCTTTATTGCTAACATATGCAAACGGACACACCCAGGTAGAAAACTCCCTGGCATGGCTTTAATGAGAGCCAGGGCCCAGGAGGCGTCGCCCAATTCATACACCCAAATGACAGGTCTCTTGTTATTCAAGCACTGAGTGTTATGTATACAGATAATAAGAACACTCCCAGTAATACTACACATGTACCAGACTGGGGGAAATCGAGCCAGTGGGGGACTTTGCAGTCTGCATGAAAACAAAACTGACCTTTAAAATGTAATGTTTATTGAGCAAACTGTCTGCACTGTTAGGGACAATTAAACAGTCCCATTGATTTATATGGGTTACTTAACCTGCTGAATATTCCCCTTTTAAATGGGGAGCTCTACTGTTCTGATATAAGTGAGGACATCTAGATGCTGAATAGATAATAGAATATATAGTCTGAGTAATTCAATTATATATGAATAAATTATATAAACTATCCAAAAAGCTACACAGCAAGAAGTGTACTGGCCTCCATCTTGTCAATTTCAAATGTGTCACAAAGCCGTATTAGCGTTATTAAAGGGATAGTAATAATTTGTTTTATCTTTATTTTATTTTGTAGGCATTAAAAAAAACATGAAGAATGATATGTCTTATCTCTCAAACCTTTATGGTTTGAGAGATATTCACAAGCAATGTTTCCCCTCCCACCCCTTTTACCTAGTGTAAGCCATCTCTTCTCAGATGTGGAATCCAGTCCATAGACCAGACAGATAACAGCAGGGGACAATCTTCTTCCTATGAGAACAATGAAATCCCTGCCACCCTTGACAAGCTTTTCAGGTTTTTCCCTTTTCATAATTGAAGATTGTCTCTCTCTGCAGTCTACCTGGGCACCTCCCTTCTGATCTGGCTGAGCAGTGTTACATCAGTAAAAGGGGCGGGGGGATACTTTGTCATTGAATTACTATTGAACTACAACTCTGACAGAATTGAAGTAACACTCTCCAAAGTCCAAATACTATGATGATTAATTAGAGCTGCTTTTATTATGAAACATTATTATCCCTTTAAAATTAATAGTGTTGAAAGTCTGGAAATAGTGATATGTTTGAAAGTGATTTTTTTTTTTCTATTTTTCTGAGAAGCTAGAATTGTGACTCTGCAAATCATATATAATTATTCAGTGAATATTTAGCAGAATTGTGTAAGGAAAAATTAATTAGTGACACACAAAGCTGCCTCGGATGTGAAGATCTAGCAGAGTCAGTTAAACTTTTGCTAAATAGAGATTAGTTATTATTAGTTCTTGCCAACACTGATACATATGGACAAGTCACATTCCCTAATTAGAACCTTTTTGAGGAATAAATTAGAGAACGTTTAACAATGCATTGATACGTATGCCCCATAATATTTCCTATACAGGCTTATTTATGGTTTGATTCACAATGGACCAATGTAAACCTTAACCCTTTGAGTGCCAGAGGGGTATCCATCACATTGCAAAGCCATCTGGTACTCTAAAGGGTTAACTGACAAGATGAAGATCCGTATACCTCTTACTGTTGACTTTTTTTTTTTTTTTTTTATATGTTTTACTTGTTAAATAATTTCTACTATATATTCTGTTGTATGGATCTGTTCAGAGTCTTTATAACCTCAATTCTGTGCAACAGTTTAGTTCGCCTTTAACCCCTTAAGGACCATTGACGTGGCAGGACCGTCACGCTGGTCCGGCACTTAAGGACCAGTGACGGTCCTGGCAAGTCACGTACTTTTACTCACCGTGCTCCTGTAGGAGCGCGGTGAGTAATACCGGGGACTGAACTTGATCGCTCCAAGACCAGAGCGATCTCTTCCAGTGCCCCGTTCGACGTGCCGCCCCACGTGATCAGTCACGTGGGACGGCACGTCAAAGTTTCCTATGTGGTCCTTAAGGGACGGCACGCCCCGGGACCGCTGGTCCTTAAGGGGTTAATCATTGGGAATGTGGGGGATTTTTGTTTACTTGTGGTCAGTTGGTTTGGTTCTTGTAATTAGATCAGCCTCAGTGAATGGGAGACAGCTCAGCATCTAAATCAGTGATTCTCAGCTCCAGACCTCGGGGCACACCAACAGGTCATGTTTTCAAGATGTCCCTAATTAATCACAGGTGAATCAATCACAATGACCGAGCCACTAATTACTCACCTGTGATTAAGCAGGAACAACCTGAAAACCTGCACTTTTGGTGTGCCCCAAGGGCTGACGTTGAGAATCACTGATCTAAATGAAGTGCAGAATTATCAGAACGAACCTTATGGAGCAAACCAGCTGCATCAGTGTGGGTGGGGATGGGAGATAAAATTACTCTATTTTAATTCCTGAATTTCTAAAGTGGTTTTCCAGCACATTGTATAGCAATGCATTTGTGACCTCTCTAACCTTCAAGGGGTTAAAGGAAGTGTAAAGCCCCCCTCAACCCTAAACTAACTAAAACACTGGCCACGTGTCCCTTACTACTGCTGACAGGCGTCCCTTCCTGTCTCTGATTGACGACTGGTACTGTGAGACATGGGACAGATGCTTCAAGCCCCCATAGAGCCCTTGTGATTGCACAGAGCCAAGATCCTGCAGTATTTTGTCTCTATTTACCAGGGGTTTGAAACGTCCATCTCAGCTCTCTTTGTGCCGGTCACCAATCTGGGATTGGAAGAGTAGTCTACTTCTCCCTTCTCTTTATTAGATAGCCCTGGATTAACCATGTTACTTGGTATGGTAGTGGTATTCAGATTAGTTACTTTAATGTTTTGTTTTTGCTTTTTTTTTGGGGTGGGATAAATTTCTTTTAAATGCCCCATCTAAATCAGTGGCGATGTTTGATTCCTATGGTGCAGTTGGTTTGATCCAAAACATTGCTTTGATTAAGTTCCATTTGGTTTTCTTGGTTTTCCAGTTTAATATCTTTTGTGCCTGTAAATAGTTGTGTGTTAACAATTTTTAGTGCTAGGAAGTATGTAACACATTGCAAGGTTTTGGACAATGCCAGGCAGTTAAAGGGATAGTAATGTTTCATAATAAAAGCATCTCTAATTAATCATCATAGTATTTGGACTTGGAGAGTGTTATTTCAATTCTGTCAGAGTTGTAGTCCAAGAGTAATTCAATGACAAAGTATCCCTCTCCCGCCCCTTTTACTGATGTAACACTGTTCAGCCAGAGCAGAAGGGAGGTGCCCAGGTAGACTGCAGGGAGGGACAATCTTCAATTAAGATAAGGGAAAAACCTGAAAAGCTTGTCAAGGGGGGCAGGGCTTTCATTGTTTTCATTGTAAGAAGATTGTCCCCTGCTGTTATCTGTCTGGTCTATGGACTGGATTCCCCATCTGAGAAGAGATGGCTTACACTAGGTAAAAGGGGCGGGAGGGGAAACTTTGCTTGTGAATATCTCTTAAACCATAAAGGTTTGAGAGATAAGACTTACATCATTCTTCATATTTTTTTAATGCCTACAAAATAAAATAAAGTTAAAACGAAGTATTACTATCCCTTTAAGGTTGCTTTTTGTTATATTTTCTATGGGTAGGCGTTTGAGCAGAATTCATTGTAATGGTTTCATTAAAACACTAGAGTGTGCTAGTAGGCCAAAAATGAATGAGACGAAGCCCCTAACTGCAGTTCATTCCTCATAGCCATAGGGTTGGATCATAATAAATAACAGGATCATTTATCATCCCCTGATGTTCACTGACCTAAACAAGGAATGTCACTGATTGCAAAGCCGTATGTGATTGGGTTTTCACCAAGGGAATTTGCTGTAACAAATATAGCCATTGCAGGCTGTGTCTGACCTATCTGTAAACTGAGAGGGGCTGTTCAAGCCTCAGATTATTATTTACATTAGTTTATATAGGTCCAGCAGATTCTTCAGTGCAGTACAGTTACAGAGCAAATTTCTAGGAATTTCTTACACACACACACACACACTTACCTTCCATCCCCCCACATCTGTATACATACATACTCTCTCTCCAACATAAACACCTCTGCAACCCCCCACACCTACCTGTGCACCCATATACATACGCCTGAATCACTCACACAACTCCTGCCCCTTCCCTGTAGCTAGGCCTGTCCCCCGTGCACACTGCATATTAACACAAATACTGGCTCACTCTACAGATACATACCCATATACACAAACAAGTCTACTCCCACACAGACACCTTCTAACCCCCATACACACACACACCTGATGTTCTTCAGGAATACACATAGTGTGTCTCTGTCTCTCTCTCTCTCTCTTACACACACACACTGCTGTCTTTGCAACATATAAATGTAAAGACCCTTCCCGCACATATACCCTAACAAATACGTGCCCCCATACACACAGAACCACACACATTACCCCAACACGTTTGTTCCCAAACACATAATCACATATATACACACACACACTTCCTGCCTACATATACACACACACAGATGTGCTCCAGCTATACACACACACACAAACCTATCCCCTGTATGAGCACAGGCACATCTGCCTCCCAGCTGTAATAACATTTCAGTGAAGCATCTCCCAGCAGTACCATAGTGTTACTCAACAGAAGAAAGCCTTGTAAGATATAGGTTTTACCTCGGCGCCTGCATTCCCTCATTTCTGTTCTCACTTCTTTTCAATACAGGACACCACAAAGCAACTTAACCAAAGCCGTGGATGCCTTCAGTAAGTGTCTCCTCCTGTGAGGAAAAGGTGTCAAAACACTGTATGACCACGTCGCATAACTAAAATATCCATTCTAACCTCCTTGTGTCTTTGTATCCGTTCTGCAGCACAGTCTCTGAAGTTGTCTATTAGTAAAGAGATGTTACTGCTGAGCGTATCAGTGGCGTACACAGGTAACAATCTTTCCACTCTGGAAAGTGATCTACTACTTATTTAGTTGTTCAATTCACAAATAAAGCACTTCAAGGGATAGTATCAATTAAATTTTACCACTCTCCATTTTGTAGCCCTTAAAAAAAGAAATAAAGTGACCCCAGTGGCATCTCTCAAATCTTTATGGTTTGAGAGATATCCTCTTTCAAAGTTCCCCCTCCCCTGATGTCAGCGTTCTAGCTGACTGCAGGGGAATCTGTCCCTGGGACCAGCCGGAGGCTCTTCAGCAGAGCCAATATTGCGTTATTGCAAAAGAAATCCTTCACTGAAAAGGACACATAGAAGACCTTTTCAGTGATGGATTTCTTTTTCATTAACGTGTTTTCAGCTCTGCTGCAGAGCCACTGGCTGGTCCCAGGAGTGGATTCCCCTGCAATCAGCTAGAACGCTGACATCAGGGGAGGAGGGACTTTGAAAGAGGATATCTCTCAAACCATAAAGGTTTGAGAGATGCCGCTGGGGTCACTTTATTTCTTTTTTTAATGGCTACAAAATGGAGAGAAGTAAATTTTAAATGTTACTATCCCTTTAAGCCTGCATAGTTGAACCTTCATTAAATACTTGCCTATGTATCATGTTAGCCAAAAGACCAGCAGATACACATTTTAGTGTCAAACTCAAATAAAGTTGAGGGCTGTATACTCAACATTTCCCTCTACGGAGGGCCACAACATAGTGCACCCCCCTTTAAATACCTAGTACAGAAGAAAAATTCTGCCAAATAGTATTAACAGGAAAAAAAAATGAACGTAAAGACACATTACCACATATATATACATCCGTATCTATGTACCTTAGGAAAAATAAAGGGAAAGCAAATTTGTGTATAAAGCATCTAAAGCATATTTTAAGTATTTACGCACTATTTATGTATGGTCAGCAGGGCTGCTTATGGGGTGTTACATGGCTGCTCTGTAGGCCATATGTATACATTTGCCTATGTAACTTGTTAATTGCATCATCACAGGTGTTACATTTGCATATGTATATACTGGGTGGGGTGTACCATGGCAAAGCAATGCACTGAACACACCTCTGGCATTTAGGAAAAAATTAATTTAATCTAAATGGGGCTTTGAGTCCAAGGGCTGGAGGCCTTGACACTGTTGGCCAGTCTATGGCACATTTTAGGCCCGCAGGCCACTTTTCAATGCAGTATCATATGCTAATAATTCTTTACAGTGAGGTTTCATACACTAATTAACCCCTTAATGACCACTGCCATGCCAGGATTGTCACTGCTGTCCGGCACTGAAAGTGATAGTAATACTTGAAAACATGTAAATTTAATTTGATAGATAATTTAAAAATACATTAATTGTGCCGTTTTCGATCTCCCAATCCTTTATGGTTTGGGAGATATAAGTCTGCATAGTTCCCCCTTCCCTCCCCTTGTACTGATGTCAGATTTCAAACTTAAAAGACGGAGCTCGCAGACCATAGACCATCCTGCGGCTCTTCAGCAGAGCCGTGATCGCGGCAGTTACAAAGAAATACTTCATTTTAACGGTCTACAACGTGTGCCTGGTTTGCAAGCACTCGTTGTAGACCGTTCAAATGAAGTATTTCTTTGTAACTGCCGCGATCAGGCACACGTTGTAGAAAATGGCACAATTAATGTATTTTTAAATCATCAAATTAAATTTACACGTTTTCAAGTATTACTATCACTTTAAGGACCAGTGACGGTCCTGGCACGTCATGGCATTCAGGGGTCTCCACGCGGCTGCACGCTGATCGTGGAGCCCTGAACCGGAACAAAAAAAAAAAGCCCTGTGGTCCTCAAGAGCCTGCTGCACTGAGACTTTTTTCTGAAATAAAAATGTGATTAATCTCCTAAATTAATCATTTACTGGATTTTAGTTAACGTGACACATAGGCAGGCAGCTCTTTTTTTCAAATTTGCAATAAAAAAAAAAAAATTCAAAGGTGACAGGTCCATTTAACTCTTATTTAAGCATTACTAACTCCTTAGTCTATGGGGCGCTAGACAAATCCCCAGCTCCTTGCTTCACAAGACATTGGAGACGTCTCTAGCATCCCTTCAGTTAAAAATTAACTGTTAATTAAATGAGCAGTAGACATAGCTGGAAAGTAATGTCAATGTTCTGTTTCTCACACCAATACAAAATGCATATTCAATGTTCTTCCATCTCTAGGCGTAATCACTGCAGCATCCTTTTGTACTGGACAAGCTGCTAACAAGACATTTAATATGACACATAAAGTGGCAAGAGGTTAATAGCAAAACAGTCAGCCAACTGGTGGGGATTAGTACGTCAGGTGCTGTAAATGGCTATCTGCAAAATCCATTATCCACTTTTATATAGTGAGAAGACAGATTATACAAAAGCTGAAATGCTATTTCCACCACAGCTCCTTTTATTAACTTGCTTGAAAATGAATTGTTTACTTTTTGCTTTTTTTTTTTTTCTTCTCCAAATTTCACAGTGAGCTCAGAGTGCTTATCAGCTGTTGAGTTTTTCATAACAATATTGCCTTTTATATTAGATTTTCATGAAATGATACGCTTGAGAATTTTATCTTTGTCTGTCATGCATTCATGACAAATTGGCTTCTGTTCTTCTATCAGCTGTGTATGTGTGCGCCGCATTAAGAGAGCGGCGTGCTCATTGATGTGTATATTTATATACGCACACATCTAAATGTTAATTTATCTTGTACAGTCCTTCGGCAGTTCTAACATTTAAAAGAGCAGTAAATGTTAATTACGAATACATGTATCGGAGGGTTTTTCCTGTTGAGTAAAACAAGGGTACTCATTGAAGATGGTTTTTCTGCCAGGCGGTGCTGTTGCTACATCTCTCTATGGAAACCTTTGTCTTCTACATTCTGATATTTCAAAGGCAATAATGCGAACAGCGCCACCTGCCTGCAAAAACATTATGAACTCAAATGCTTAAAAGTAATAAAAAAAAGAAATGTTTGCTTTGTAATAATGTTTGAACATCTGCCAGCTGCGGCAGGATTGTTTTACCCATCAGAAAAAAAGCCCTACAGTGTAATTCATTTCATAATAAGGGTTTACTGCCCTTTTTAACAGGGGAGGACTGGCAACTTTTGGCCTGGCGGGCAAGTACAATTAAGTGGCGTATTTCTATTACCGCCAATGTCCCAGCCCAACCCCTGTTGTTAATGTTATAGCTGGCATTAATGTTATGGATTAAGTCAAGCGATACCTCAGAGCTTATAACTGAAATGGTAGTACACAACTGATATCACAGAGGTGACAATTGAAATGGAGCTACACTAGTGATACCACAGAGCTTACAGTTGAAATGGATCTACACTAGTGATACCACAGAGCTTACAATTGATATGGAGCTACAACACTTGTGTAGCTCCTTAAATTCTGTTTACTCTATTTACAGCAGCAAATGGGAAATTGAGTGAGGCAGTGGCCCACTGGCCCATATTCATGACCAGCCTGGGGGGCAATTGCCCCCCAGGCCAGCCCTCCCCTGCTTTTTAACCATTTGAGTACAGAGGAGTATTGCAGTGCATTGGATACCCCTCTGGCACTTGAAAGGTTAAGGTTGCTTGCTGGAATTAAAGTTTTAATGACAGCAGAGTGTGTGCACTAGAATACTAATAATATATTTTTCCTTATATACCACTGCTAATTTGCATAGAACACTGTACAGGGAATTCTTCATCCACAGTAGTTCCCTGCCCTGTAGAGCGTACAATTCCAGGGGTTACAACCCCCATTTAAACCAGTGGGGGAATTGTATTTGTTCACTGTGTTGCAGTTGGTTTACCCGATAATTGCTCCTCTTTTCTCTCTGAGTTTGTCACCCGCACCTTGCACCATTCTGTGCAATTACAGCTTCCACTCTTTTCCAGGTCTAGAGCTCACCTTTTACTCTGGAGTGTACGGAACATGCATCGGCGCCATCAACTCCTTCGGAAATGAGGCTAAGAGCCTTATTGGCCTTTCTGGCATATTTGTAGGCCTCGGAGAAATTTTAGGTTAGTTTGTGAAATATTTGCAGTGATTCATATATATTTTCTTTGTTTCACTAAAAAAAAAAAATTAGTTGGAATATGTTTTTCGAAAGAAACCTTACTAAGCAGGGTGAATGCAATTGTTTTACTCTGCCACATAAACGCTAAAATATATTTTTCACGATAAAAAATTACTGTTTCTTCCTAGTGAGAATAACACTTAATATATAAAAAAAGATACATTGTAGGCTTTATCCTCATGTGTAAAACGAAGGGGTTCCCATTGCTGAAAGGTGGTTTATTCAAAAATGATTGCAGCTCAGACTTGATTTTTTTAAATTAATTTATTGTTTTTTAGGTGTAATATCTCAATGGCCTGAAATGTAACAGTGGCGCTGTTGCTACACATCCTATGGCTAGCTCTGGTCAGTTGACTATAAACCTTCATAGGATGGTGTAACAACAGCACCACTTTAACATTTCAGACCATTGAGGTACTCTTAAAAAATCAAGTTTGAGCTGCAATCATTTTTGAATAAACCGCCTTTCAGCAGCGGGAGTACCCTTGCTTTACTAAACACTACAATATATCTTTTTTCACATATTGAGTGCTACTATCCCTTTAAAGGGACATTAATGTCCCAAAAAAATGCTTAGGGTTTTGTAGAGGTTCAAAAAAATAAACTATATGCCACAAATCCTATCTCTTAAAGGGGAACTTTCACCTCCGCATTATCATTGTTGTATGCCTTCATTTGTGTCCCCTCTGTACATTGCGGTGTTTCTTTTTGCTTAAGAATCTGTTTAAATGAAGCAAAAAGATACTTTAATTTTGTACCTCATGACGTTAGCAGCCGCACAGCCGCGCACCGTATGGTGCAGAAGACACTCCCACAGCCTCAGCTCCTTTCACTTGCCCCAGCATCCTCCGATGATGGAGGCGTTCTGTTAGTAAGCTGGAGAGAGATCTCATTGGCAGAGATCGATATCTAGCCAATGAGATCTCTCTCCAGCTTACTAACAGAACGCCTCCGTCATCGGAGGATGCTGGGGCAAGTGAAAGGAGCTGAGGCTGTGGGAGTGTCTTCTGCACCATACGGTGCGCGGCTGTGCGGCTGCTAACGTCATCGGGTACACAATTAAAGTATCTTTTTGCTTCATTTAAACAGATTTTTAAGCAAAAAGAAACACCGCACTGTACAGAGGGGACACAAATGAAGGCATACAACAATGATAATGCGGAGGTGAAAGTTCCCCTTTAAACCGCTATGGTTTGAGAGATATAGGCATTCAAAGTTCCCCCCTCCATCCCCTTCTCCAGATGTCATTTATATGGAGGGGCTAATAGTAGGGGGCAAGTGTCCCCCCTCCGGATGCTCATGAGTCGGCCGACTCGAGGAGACTCTTCATCAGAGCCGAAATCACGTTATTTAAAAAGAATTACTTAATTGGAGTGGTCTACAAAATGTGCTTGCAAACCAGGCACACTTTGTAGATCTTTCCAATGAAGTAATTCTTTTGAAATAACGCAATTTTGGCTCTGCTGAAGAGCCGCCGGCTGGTCCCCGGACCGTGATCTCCTGCTGTCAGCTAGACGCTGACATCCGGGAAAGGGGAGGGAGGGGGGAACTTTCACTGCAAATATCTCTCAAACCATAGCGGTTTGAGAGAGAGGATTTCTGGTATATAGTTTATTATTTTTAACATCTACAAACGTAGATTTTTTTTTTTATATGGGACATTAGTGTCCCTTTAATGGCAGTTGAGGGGTCAGTTGAGCTTGGTGCCTAACACCTCTCATTCTTGACCTGATAATACAGGGTATAAGCACGGACAAACTTCTTCTCTGTTCAGGCCCTGTGTTACAACTGAGCATGTGCAAATCACTCTATTCGCCTTTTTGCATGTTCAGTTATAGTCCAGGGATTGAGCAAGGAACACGTTCGTTTGTTTCCTGCACAAACCCCATATTATTGGATGCATGATGAGAGTATTTGGGCGCTGATGTCACCCACTCTCTCAAGAGCATTCCAAGAGATCGGGTAATCTGCAAGGTAAGTTCTTAGATTGTTACATTTATCGTATATTTAATAAGTTCAGGGCATCCCGGGCTTTAACCCTTTGAGTGCCAGAGAGGTGAGCAGCACATTGCTTTGCGTACCCCTCTGGCACTCAAAAGGTTAACTGAAGAAGGTTTATCTATAGACATTTCTTTCCCCTTAAATGTTTGGAAGAAACGATTGGCCTTTTATTTATTTTGCACTGAGATTTTGGTGTCTTATTGCACATATTGTTTCTTTCTGGAAAATTTTAGAGAATCCTCTTGAAATACAGAGTTTTATCCTCAAATACATATCATTCTAAATTACTAACACTATGAAATGTATGCAGAAAGAAAAGGAGGAACAACTCTGGAACAGACCAACTTTACCATAGGGGAGATATTAAAATTCCCATTGATTTAAAGCGGAACATTCACCATATTTAAAGGGATAGTAATACTTCATTTTATCTTTATTTTATTTTGTAGGCATTAAAAAAACGTGAAGAACGATATAAGTCTTATCTCTCAAACCTTTATGGTTTGAGAGATATTCACAAGCAAAGTTTCCCCTCCCACCCCTTTTACCTAGTGTAAGCTATCTCTTCTCAGATGTGGAATGCAGTCCATAGACCAGACAGATAACAGCAGGGGACAATCTTCTTCCTATGAGAACAATGAAAGCCCTTCCCCCCTTGACAAGTTTTTCAGGTTTTTCCCTTATCTTAATTGAAGATTGTCCCTCTCTGCAATCTACCTGGGCACCTCCCTTCTGATCTGGCTGAGCAGTGTTACATCCGTAAAAGGTGCGGGAGGGGGATACTTTGTCATTGAATTACTCTTGTACTACAACTCTGACAGTATTGAAATAACACTCTCCAAAGTCCAAATACTTTGATGATTAATTAGAGTTGATTTTATTATGAAACATTACTATCCCTTTAAAGTCACCCTGCAATAATTACCTATATGGCAACTAGCTTAACAATAGCTATTTTACCACTTAGAAGGAGCTCATTCTAAAGAAATCCTTAATCTTCGGCGAACGTAAGCCAGGCATCAGTGCAGACATCTGGACTGTGCCGAAAGGCACCTGAAGGGACTGACGGAGCAGACTGCACTAACCTGGCTGTCAGTCTCCAAAGATTAAGGATTTCTCTAGAATCGGCTAGATCTGAGCGGTAAGAACTATGATTAAGTTAATTGCCATCTGCCTAATTATTGCAGGGTGACTTTAAATATGGTGAAAGTTCAGCTATAATTTTTTTTTTTAACACATTGAGTGCTAGAGCTCTCTCAATCACATTACAATACATTTGAGACGAGACCTATGGTACAGTTGGTTTGCCCCAGAATAGCAACTATTTATTTTGTGCATAAGGTCTAAAATCTGAGCAATGCGTTGCATACCCCTCTGGCACTCAAAGGGTTAAGTTGATGTGGCGCTTTATTCTAATTCCCTATACAGTATGCTGATTAGTTATAACTTAACTCCTGCTGTGCTGTTAGACACGCCCCTCCCCAATGCAGGCTCTGTCTAGATTCATTCATTGGTCAGTGTGTGTGGTAATATTAGCCCAGCACATAAACTATTTAACAAAGTGTCACACTGTGCCACCAGCAAATAAAAAAAAGTTAATTTCTCAAGTTATTCATATTACAGCTATGACCTATCTTTAAGATTCAAACAAACCTCTTCGGGCGATGAGTCCATTTTAGCCCACTGAATTCCAGAGTGGTCTCCAACATATTGATTCTCAATGCTTTGGAGAACTTTTTTGAGCATTCAAGGGGTTAAAGACCAGAAGGCTGCGCAACGCATTGGGGGAGATTCACTAAGCGGTGATAAAGAGATGGAGATGACTTCTCCAGTTCCTATGTCATTCTGTGTAGTCTATTCACTAAGATCTCCAAAGTTTAAAGGGATAGTAATACTTGAAAATGTTTTTTTAAAGGCTACAATATTAAAGCGTAACTAACACCAATAACAAACGTTGCCTGTAATAATTCCTGCTGCTTAGTAGCGCTAGTCGCCAGAATTATTACCACTTCATGAATAAATTTAAAGTGATCCTTGGCTGACAGGCAGGAAGGAGCGCAGACATCTTGCCCTAGTGACGTCCGCGTGCCTGCGCTGTCAGTCCCTTCTGGAGCCATATGGCTCCTAGTAATGCCTCCTACAGCCATCTGGGACTGACAGCACAGGCACGCAGACGTCACTAGGGCAAGATGTCCGCGCTCCATCCTGCCTGTCAGCCGGGGATCACTTTAAATTTCTCCATGAAGAGGTAATAATTCTGGTGACTAGCGCTACTAAGCAGCTAGTCGCCAGATAGGGAATTATTACAGACAACGTTTGTTATTGGTGTTAGTCCCACTTTAAAAATGATATATCTCCCAAACCTTTATGGTTTGGGAGATATTCGCAAGTAAAGTTTCCCCTGGAGTGACGTCACTGCTCTAGCTGTCAGATTTGAAATCCAGTCCGCAGACCGGCCGCGGCTCTTCAGAAATGCCGAGATCACGATCTTTAAAAAAAATGTCTTCATTGGAATGGTCTACAAAGTGTGCTTGCAAGCCAGGCACACTTTGTACACAGTTCCAATTAAGTAGTTCTTTTTAAAGATTGTGATCTCGGCACTGCTAAAGAGCTGCCGGCTGATCTGTGGACTGAATTCCAAATCTGTCCACTAGATGGCAGACATGGCTAAAACAGCCAGGAAAAGGGAACTTTGCTTGCTAATATCTCCCAAACCGTAAAGGTTTGGGAGATAAGACTTATATCATTTTTAATGTTTTTTTTAAGGGCTACAATATAAAATAAATTATTTTCAAATATAACTATCCCTTTAAGAAATCTTAGTGCATAGGCTCCATAGAATAACATAGGAATTGTAGAAGTGATATCACTGGAGAAGACCTCTTCACTTTTTGACCTCTTTATCACACCTTAGTGAATCTCCCCAATCGTTTCACAATTCGGTTGCACACCCCTGTGATCAACATAGCTTCATCCTCTTCTTCTTATTGTCTACTATCCAAACCCACTACCGCTTCAGCAGAGACATACTGCCTCTCCTTTCCCATGAGTCCTCCTCCCTCCAGCTTCACACATCGTGTCCCAGTCCTATATTACTGTCCTTAAAGGGATAGTAATACTTCGTTTTATCTTTATTTTATTTTATAGGCATTAAAAAAACATGAAGAACGATATAAGTCTTATCTCTCAAACCTTTATGGTTTGAGAGATATTCACAAGCAAAGTTTCCCCTCCCGCCTCTTTTACCTAGTGTAAGCCATCTCTTCTCAGATGTGGAATCCAGTCCATAGACCAGACAGATAACAGAAGGGGACAATCTTCTTCCTATGAGAACAATGAAAGCCCTGCCCCCCTTGACAAGCTTTTCAGGTTTTTCCCTTATCTTAATTGAAGATTGTCCCTCTCTGCAGTCTACCTGGGCACCTCCCTTCTGATCTGGCTGAACAGAGTTACATCAGTAAAAGGGGCGGGAGGGGGACACTTTGTCATTGAATTACTCTTGTACTACAACTCTTGACAGAATTGAAATAACACTCTCCAAAGTCCAACTACTATGATGATTAATTAGAGCTGCTTTTATTATGAAACATTACTATCCCTTTAAAGCAACTGTAATTATCTACTCATTCTCCATGTGGATATCTTACAGGTGGAGGAGTTTTCGGTTTGCTCAGCAAGAGTAAAAATTTTGGCCGTAATCCTGTGGTCCTGCTTGGTCTCTTGGTTCACTTCTTGTCCTTCTACCTGATATTCCTTTATGTTCCCAACGATGCCCCCATCGCTTCCAGAGATGGAACAGACAGCCGGGCATTCATAGATCCCAGGTACTAAACATGTTTAGTACCTAGTAATGTTGAAGAGGAACATTAACCTCCTCCGAAAAATAACCCCACATTTCAGGGCCGTATATACAAAAGAAGAGTGGTGTTTTGGGGCAAAGAATTCTTGCACAGAAGTTATAACATAATAATCATGTTTTAACAGGTAAAAAATAGACACTCTGCAGCCCCCGAATTGGTTTCTGACTGCCATTTTTTTGGGGGGTGGGGGTGTTTTTAAGGAACTGGACATCCCCCTGGAACCTGACCTGGAATTATGTGTGTCTCCATTACAAACTTTGTGGGTTGAGAGGGACTTTTACCCCCGCTTCTGCCAGCTGTTTTATTCAAAAGTTGGAACATTTTAAAACTATTATACTCTCTGGAAACAAAGATCCAGGGAACCTACTTCCTGGAAGTACAAACTGACAGGATGTAACTCAGCAGTTACTGTCCCGTTCTATAGTGAACTGTTGTCAATGACTCACCGGTCCCACATAATACAATAACAGCTATCGGAAATCTGTCCATTAGATGGCAATGTTAATGTAAAATAAATGGCAAACGGGCCATTTCTGGAGCTGCACAGTGTGCACTTACTTTTTACTTAGTAAAACATGATAGTTACATTATACATTTCAGCAGCGAACAATTTTTCAGTTTAACACAATTCATTGTAGACCTCTTAGTTCAATGAGCTCAAAGCTGCTTTTAAGTTAGAGATGTTATTTCACTGTCGTTCAATACAGGTTACTGGTAACTTTGGGTAGGCGATCAGCCCCTTTAAATAGGCAGGAGAGGAGGTAGGCTTCAAGCACTTCTCAGAATTGTTCCTGCCTATTTAAAGGGGCTGATCGCCTATACAAAGTTACCAGTAACTTGTATGGACTAAGAGAAAAGGATTTAACAGGTAAGACTAAAATCCTATTTTCTTCCCTACTTTGCAATTAGTTTGTCCCACAGTTACTCCATTTTTCTTGTGTGCGTACGGCCCTGGGATTTGTAAGATGATTTGGATATAACATGCAGCATGCTCAGAATCAAGCTTATGGCCCAGATTACTTCCTTGTAAATACTGAAGGAGGGAGACTGAACCAGATGGTTCCCTTTGACCCCTGTACCAAACAGATTAATTGTCATAGCTCTCCTTTCTTTCAGCAAACAGCTGGCTCTGTTCTGCAGCTTTCTCCTCGGATTGGGGGACAGCTGCTTCAACACTCAGCTGCTGAGCATTCTGGGATCCCTGTATCCAGAAGACAGTGCGCCGGCCTTTGCCATCTTCAAGTTTGTGCAGGTAACAGCATTCTCAAGATGTCTTTATCGCCCTGGATGCTAAAGAGGTCTCTAATACATTGCTTCTCGATGTATTAAAGACCTCTACCATTAAAGGGGTTAATGTGGATCAGGTATAAAATGGCCATACCCCATACATTGCAGGACCGCATTGACATAATCCACTGAGAGTCAGGTCACCAACGGCAAATCTTTACACATTTACAATTCTTTAAATTGACATGAGCACCTCCTAATCAATTTTTAAATACCAGTGGGATATGAAGCTCATTGCTTTGTGTACCCCTTTGGCACTCAAGGGGTTAATAACCCCACACATACAATAATCTGGCCAGAAAATTCTAACGCCCACTATGATTCAATTCTCCCTGAATTGGTTACCAGCAATAAGTCTTTAATTTGTACTGGATAGTGTGTTCACAGAAGCAGACATATTTCTTTGTTGCTTGATGCAGGACCCAGGGCCGGATTTACCATAAGGCAAAGTAGGCACCTGCCTACAGGCGCACGCCACCGAGGGGCGCCTGTCATTGGGATTCTTTTTTTTTTTTTCTTTTTTATTCTTTAAAAAAAAAAAAACTAGCCACCTCGCTGGCTGCACCGGCGCCCACTCCATGTCGCCCTCACATTGCCCCCCCCCCCCCCCCCCGTTGTCTATTTCCTACCTCCCTGGCAGGACAGGTCTGTGCTTCCTTTGGCACAGTCCTGTAAGTGCTGCGCTCCCTCGTCGGCTCTTTAGGAATGCAGAGCGCTGGGAGATGAATAGGAGACTGTGCGGGAGCTCCAGCACTTACAGGACTGTGCCAAAGGAGGCACAGACGACAGATCTCCTGCCAGGGATGTAGGAAACGGACAACGGGGGGAGGTAGGAAATCTACAATGGGGAGGCAATGTGAGGGCAACATGGAGATGGTGGGGGCAAGTTGGAGCCAAAGAGAGGCAATGTGAGGGCAACATGGAGATGGTGGGGGCAATGTGCAGCTGATGGGGGGCAATTTGGAGATGGTGGGGGCAATGTGGAGCTGATGGGAGGCAAGTTGGAGCTGATGAAGGGCAATGTGAGGACAATATGGAGATGGTGGGGGCAATGTGGAGCTGATGGTGGGCAATTTGGATATGGTGGGGGCAATGTGGAGCTGATAGGGGGCAATTTGGAGATGGTGGGGGCAATGTGGAGCTGGTGGGGGGCAAGTTGGAGCTGATGGGGCAATGTGAGAGCAATATGGAGATGATGGGGGCAATTTGGAGATTAGGAGCATTGTGTAGGTGTCCAGTGGAGATGGCCATTGGGGGGGGGGCGCTTCAGATTTGTGCCTACAGGCTCCTGAGATGTAAATCCGGCCCTGCCAGGACCACAAACTCCTAACACTAAAGCCTTCGCGTGGAAGGAGGTTTGGGACCCGGAGTCCGGCAACAAAGAATTATGGCCTCTGTGGACATGATATCCAGTTCTAGTTCTAATTAAAATATTATTTTTGGAAAACCAATCTACAAAGAATTGATTCATAATGGCCATCAGTATTTTCTGCCCATGTAAATGTAAGTGCGTGCGCGTGTGTGTGTGGGGGGTTACTGTTAGATGTTAACATTCCTTTAAATGAGCAGAGAACATTTAATATGAAATATACCTATACTATAGTGCTTTACCTGTA
Source organism: Rhinophrynus dorsalis (assembly GCA_037306005.1). Taxonomy (NCBI): domain Eukaryota; kingdom Metazoa; phylum Chordata; class Amphibia; order Anura; family Rhinophrynidae; genus Rhinophrynus; species Rhinophrynus dorsalis. Next base: position 18,537,305 of record CM074727.1, on the reverse strand, counting down.
AAACAAAGGTACTTCCATTGCTGTGAGTTCATTCATTCAAAAGTTATTGCATTTCAGACTGTTGCAACAGTGCCACCTAGTGCACAGACAGTTCCCCTGGTACCAAGACAGTTATCCTATTACATCTGTGGGAGATGTGAGCCAGCGGCTACAGTTTTCCATAGAATGGCGTAATAACAACTTCACCACTTTGTCCATTGAACGGTGATAACTTTTGAATAAAGCAACTTTCGTAAACGGGAGTAACCTTGTTTTACGCAACAAGAAACACCCCAGAGTGTTTTTATTATCAAGGAAAAAACACTTTATTCATCCTTTAACCCCTTAAGGACTACGTGACGTGGTATGAACGTCACGGTCCTTATACCCTTAAGGACCAGTGACGGTCATAGCACGTCACGTACTTTTTACTTACAGAGCTCTACCGGGAGCGCTGTAAGTAAAAACAGGGCTTAAAATTGATCGCTCCAAGACCGGAGCGATCTCTCTTAGGCCTCTAAGCGGCGCGCCGGTACGCGTAACAGGTCACGTGTACCGGTGCGTCGGCAAAGATCAAAGCGGTCCTTAAGGGAAGGTAACTTCCCTGGACCTCTGGTACTTAAGGGGTTAACCTTTTAAGAACCTGGCAGGGGGAGGGAGTGGTGGAACACATTACGGCACCCCTCTGGCCCACATAGGGTTAAAATCTGTGCATAAAAAGCAGCTGAATTAAATGTGATGGCATCTCTTCCTGCTTGAAAATGGTAAAAGCTTTATAGGGAAATCTTGAGACATTTATCATAGGACGGAATGAGTCTGCCTTCTACATATGCATGTTGTTGTTGTTTTTTTTTCCTGCTGAGCTGTTCAGTATGTTACACTGTGATCCAACTAATCAGCGAGTTGAGCACACTTGAAGATTTATTCTGATTAACATGCTCTTGCTAATGGTTTTAGCTTCACAGCGTACATATTTATAGACTTTTATAAGTGATTCAGGGCTGGCAGACGCATAAGAATGAACTGTGTGGGTAACTCTCTCTCGCCTCCTTCTTGCAGTCCATCAGTGCAGCTGTGGCATTCTTCTACAGTAACTACCTCATCCTGCAATGGCAGCTGTTCATCATGGTCATATTCGGCTTCTTCGGAACCATCTCCTTTTTCTTTGTAGAATGGGGAGCGCTCAGTCGATGCACACAGGAGAGCCGCTAGCTAGCACATGATACTGGTCACTGTCCTATAGCTGCTACTGAGGATTAGAAGGGATTGACCACATTCTGCGCAGGCCGCAGGGACATCGATCTGTGCCATTTCCGTGATTGGGAAACTCTTAAAACATGTCCATACAGAAGTGCTGAGTATGACTGCATTCTTCCTGTTACCTAAACGGATGTGTGGAAGAAAATTTAAAGGCAATTTATGGATGTTGTCCAGCTCAAGGCCTGATACCTCAAACCAGGGTCTGTCCGTTTTTGGACTTCCAGCTGTTGGGGACTACAAATCCTATCCATCCCCATCCAGCCAAGAGGATGATAAGAGTTGTAGTCCCAACAGCTGGGGATCCAGATACTGACAGCCTCATGCTCTAATCCCATGCCAACTGAGAAAGCCACAGCTGATTGTCTGAGCAGTATAAGAGGCCTCCAGTTTAGTCAGGCACATCTGGCAAAGGTCTGTATGGTATCAGTATAAACCTACATCAGTCTCTTAACTGCACTTCAAAGAACAGGTTATTAAAAACATACTTGATATTCTTATACAGTGCAACATTGTTTTAAAATACATTTAAGTGTTTTATTTCTTAAATGGTTTTTTTTTTTTTTTTTTTGTCTTGTGAAAGAAGTTAAAGAAACACGAACACCTAAAGAAGAGGAAATTGGATTGGATACTTTTTAAATATCCTGCACTTCATACTAGCAATTATAACAATTCTCTGTTTCCCGAGGCCTACAATCTAGTCTTGCAATAGGCCCTATGTGTACCCATATGTGCTCCCATTACCATAACAATCTTAATAAGGGTTCTAGAAGGGATAGTATAGCGTTGTCTGTAAACGCCCTTAGATATGTCAGTAGCGTTTCTGAATACAAAAGCAATGTGTACTAATCCTGATAATTTAACCGTGTTAGCTCTTGTATCTCACAGCTCAAGCAAAATTAACCAGATTGTGGCTGAACAGGGCATTCTACACATGGATTAAAAGAAAAGCAAGTTTCTGATCATATTTTAGGAACCGAACAGAAAATAATTTTAACAGATTGTAGTTGGACGTACATAATATTTAATGCTGTATCAACCAATTTCATTGTTAGGTGTTAACCTTAATTTAAAGGAACACTAGCAATTACCCCCATCTGTCTTACTATGAGTAGAAATCTTATTGACCTATACAAATCCATTCTGTGTGGAATGTGCACCTGATTCTTTGTCGTCTGACTTTAGAACCCCAAACACCTACACAGTGATACATGCACCATAATTCAAGTTTGCATATTTGAATGCTGCAATAAGAACTGGCTGTGTCGTGTTAACCAAAAGACCAACAAATGTACAGGTAAGGAGATAGCATACGTATCAAGTAAGAGTAATTGTGGTCCTAGTGATGTTTCATATGCTAATTAAGCATTTTCAGTGATGTCATATGTTAATAAAGGTTTTCAGTGATGTTTCATATGCTAATGAAGCTCTGTGCTGTACCTGGAGACTTTCACTTTCCACAGAAATAAGAGTGAATATCTCCTAAACCACATATCTGCTGGAATTTTGGTTAACATGACACATGGGCCATTTTGAATAACGTTTTCAAATATGTAAAAAAAAAAATTTAAAGGTGATAAATCCACTTTAAGTCTTTTCCATTTTACAAGGAAAACATAAGCAGGAGGAGTTTGGTGTTCTGGAGCCTAGAAGGAAAGAATCACGTCTGCCTCACTATGCAGGTCCAATTAAAGGATAATTCTGGGAAACAAATCCGGTCAGAACGGATTCTAGTGACCGCTAGAATTCTCTGGGATAGTACTATGTAGTGTCCCAGAGTACTATTAAAGCAACGTTGCTTATTCAATATGCTTTTTTATAATGAAATATACCCTTCTAACTGTCCATAACAGTGTAGTCTTCGTTTTATGTTTTATTTTATTTTAAAGTGTCCCCCTCCCATTTCTTTTCCATACATAACACTGTTCCCTCAAAGGGGGCAGGGTTTTCTTCATCCTGATTGACACAAGATTGTAATCTGTCTGGTCAAGCGACAGGATTTCAGATCTGATGGGAGGCAGTCTTAAGTATGGAAAAAGAGCAAGAGGGGACACTTTAAATAAAACAAAGACTACTATGTTATGGACAATTAGAAGGTGGTACATTTCCTTATAAAAAAATAAATTGAATAATCGACTTTGCCTTAATGTCAATACAGTACTATACCTTTAAGTGGGTCCAATTGACGTTTCAAGGGAAACTGTTACTGCAACAATTTCTAAAAGAATGGCTTGACTTGCGGCCGACAGCGAGAGCTGCACCAACAAATGCCACCAGCAATTCAGGAAGCTAAAGTGGAGGAATTCTTGGACAAACCAATGGCGCCAGAGGGGAAAAGAAAAAATGATGATTTAAATGGGGATTTTAACACAATGAATGCTAGAGATGTCTGCAACATATTGCATTCAAGGATTTAAAACACTTTTAAAGGGGAACTACCACCCGGCCGGCTCCAAAAGGGACTGACAGCGCAGGCGCACTGACGTCACTATGACGAGATGTCTGTGCTTCCTGCTACTGTGAGCTTTTCGAAAAAATTGCAAAATCTTTCAAACCAGGTAATATTTCTGGCGACTAGCGCTACTAAGCAGCTAGTCGCCAGATGAAGACTTAATTCATGTAAAGTTATTGCGGGGTGGTAGTTCCCCTTTAAATAAATGGAAATTGTCATTGTATCCTGTGGAGCTGTTATTTTGTCCCAGAAATGCTTCTTTTCTTTTTTTTTTTTTTTTTTCTTTCTTTCTTTCTGAATACAACCCAGAATGATGCAATTTTCAAGCAATGGGCAATCGTCCTAAAAGTTGCAGCAAGATGTCTGCACACAGCCGCTCAAGAGACTGCGCGGTCACTGGGGGCAGCACATGGTATTAACCAATCATATGCGGCTGATGTCATCTGTGTTCCCTGTATCTGTAACAAGGTTCCAACCTTTCTGACAACAAAACATTAGCTGCAGCAGCCATTTTCTTGCAGTGTGAGGCTGGTGCTCAGTCATTAACCCTCTGAGTGCCAGAGGAGTATGCAGAGCAATGTGTTGTATACTCCTCTGGCACTCAAAAGGGTTAACTGTCGCTGTAATAAAGTCCTTTTTCTAAAGTTTTGTTTAACCCCTTAACGTCCAGTGACTTGTCAGGACCGTCACTGCTGTTTTTCCCTAAAGGACCAGTGACAGTCCTGGCATGTCACGTATTTTTTACTCACAGCACTCCTGCGAAAGCTCTGTGAGTAGTAGTGGGGACTGAAATTGACCACTCTAAGACCGGAGCGATCACTATCAGTCCCCCATCCGGCGTGCCAGCACACGTGATCAGTCACATGTGCCGTAAAGTCAAACTTCACTATCTGGTCCTTAAAAGACCAAACACCCGAGGACAAACTTGGTTTATTTACTCTAGAGAAAAGACAATTAAGAGAAGACCTTATCACATTGTACAAGTATATGAGAGGTCAATACAAGTATCTCTGCGGTGAGCTAGTTATTCTAAGGCCTGATCAGGTGACCAGGGGACACCCCTTGAGATTAGAGGAAAGGAGGTTTAGACTTCAGCAGAGGAACGGGTTTTTTTTACAGTAAGGTCTGTTAAATTGTGGAATTCATTGCCCAGGGAGGTAGTTATGGCACATACAATGGATACATTTATGAGAAGATTAGATACATTTCTTTCAAAAGGGAGTATACAGAGTTATACTGTTTATCAGTAGGCAGATCAGGAAGGTCTGATAAAGACTAACTTAATTGGTAGCAGGAAAGCTATAAAATTCTCAGTTACTGGGGTATGAGGAGAAGGTTGAACTTGATGGACTTGTTTATTCAACCTAATTTACTATGTTACTATGACCGCTGGTCCTTAAGGTTAAATTTACAGATGGGTAGATATAAAAATTCTCTGTGCATATACATGGCCATGATGTGCTTTTGGGGCTTGGGAGCCATTTTCTTGTAGCCCAGTACAGACACCACTATCTGTTACAGCAGTTAATTGGCAGTTTCTCCTGTAATGTGCGATTCCACAGGACACGGAGACCGACCACAGCAGTCTCTTTATATAGCTGCAGTGTCCAGGTCAGAAACATTTGGTTGATTACAGCTGTCCATGTAACCAAAGGACTGACTCTGTATGGATTTTTTTTTTATAACAAAAATGGAATCTATTTAGTTTATTAAAGGAATAGTACGCATTTTGTTATTCAAATGTGTTATATGGCTTTTCCTGTTGAGTAATACAAGGGTGCTTCTAGAGCTGGCAAATTATTTAATTAAAAATGTATTGCATCTTTTTTTTTTTTAATTCACTATAGTAAGTTCCAGTAACTTACTATAGGGAGCTAGAGTCAGTGACTCAAGCTGTACCACAGAGTGCATTAAATAAAAAGAGTTGGCTTTTGGACACTAGTTGGCACTGTTGATTAATAAAAGATTTGATCTGTAATAACTTTCTAAGAAAAGTATCCAGCTGCTCCTTTATGTACACAAGGCAATCATCCAAAACTTGTAGCTCTTTCTTATCTGAAATCCATATTGGTGACATATATCACTAGTTTCTGTCTGTAGGTACCTTTCACCAGGAGAGTTGCTAGATTTTCTGACGACTAAGGGTTTGGGTCAGCTTAAAGGGATAGTAATGTTTCATAATAAAAGCAGCTCTAATTAATCATCATAGTATTTGGACTTTGGAGAGTTATTTCAATTCTGTCAGAGTTGTAGTTCTAGAGTAATTCAATGATAAAGTATCCCCCTCCCATCCCTTTTACTGATGTAACACTGCTCAGCCAGATCAGAAGGGAGGTGACCAGGTAGACTGCAGAGAGGGACAGTCTTCAATTAAGATAAGGGAAAAACCTGAAAAACTTGTCAAGGGGGGCAGGGCTTTCATTGTTCTCATAGGATGAATATTGTCCCCTGCTGTTATCTGTCTGGTCTATGGACTGGATTCCACATCTGAGAAGAGATGGCTTACACTAGGTAAAAGGGGCGAGAGGGGAAACTTTGCTTGTGAATATCTCTCAAACCATAAAGGATTGAGAGATAAGACTTATATCGTTCTTCATGTTTTTTTAATGCCTACAAAATAAAATAAAGTTAAAACGAAGTATTACTATCCCTTTAATGCATTATTAGGGCACCATGCAGCCTTTCTGCACCATTTCATGCACCAAGCTGGATATAAGTTCCGGTGCATTAAGGATGAGATATGATGCTTCACTTCTCTAAGCCATTATTCTATTCAGCTTTGTACCAAAATGTCCGACAATGATTTCTCACAGATTCTTTTAATCTCAGGGCTTTGGTAATCATCTAGATTATTTTTTATTATTGTTTCTCTGGCATCTCTAGTTCCAGAGCGAATCATCTTTCCAGAGGGTTGTGCATTGCATTGCACACCCCTATGGACCTTAAGGAGTTAAAATACTATATTTTGCATGTTTAAAAGGGGCACTGGTTGCTGTCCAAACCTCACTTTCATCCACCAATAAGAAGCTTCTTGTCATCGGGACATAACATTGCATGTTCCTGTATGAAGAAGTTTGGTGTTCTCTTATGTTCTGCTTTAACAACACAATCATGGATCTAATTAAAAGGAGCAGTACATTTTTCTGAAATGGAAATTATTATTACTTTTTTTAAAAGTGTATTAGCTAATGAAGTGTGTGCAGGGATGGATTTAAATCCCAGCGCACCCCTAGGAAAGGCACTCTAGGGTCCCTTAGCTTCACCCATGGCCACATCCCCAGTTGTCATGACACCCCCGTCTATCCCAACCACTGTTTCCTGGGACAGAAAATACCCATGGTGTATAACAAGCAAAGACCGAAATCTCCAATACATTGTGGAGCAATGCTTTGGAGATTTCAGTAGCACCCAAGGGGTTAAATAATATCCTGTAAAGGTGTATCACACTGGTGCAGTGATACTGAGATTGCTCTAGCCACAACCACAATCAGGAACATCGGTGTGGCCAGCGCAGCTGATGCGCCCCTCAAGATATGGCACTCCAGGCAGTCTCCCGCTCTGCCTAATGGAAAATCCATCCCTAAGTGTGTGGCATCCAAGGCGTGAGACCATGATGCATTGTCGTGTCCCCCCCCCCCCTGGTCTTTAGATGTCTAAATAAATGTGCCTTATTCGCAGAAGTAAAGGGGACCAATTCTGGCTCAAACCAACTACAATATAGATGAAAAATAAGAATTCCCACTGACATAATGTAACTTTTAACCCCGATAATCCTAGAGAGGTGGTGAATGCATTGCTTCACAATTTTGTTTTGGGGTTTTGGAAGCTTTTATTTGTTCCCTGTAATGGAGTTGGCTTGATCCAGAATTGTTCCTCTTTGATTTAATGTAAATACGTTATAGCATTTAACCCTTTGGGTGCCAGAGGGGTACTCTGCAGAGCAATGCGTTGCATACCCCTTTGGCACTCAAAGGGTTAACCCTTACCTTGCAACCTGTTGTTCACCCCTTTGGCACTTTAAGGGCTATTATTTTGATGAACCCACCACACCCCCAGCACAATGCTTATGTAATGTTTTTGAAACCTCTCTAGCAATCGAGAGGTTAATTAAAGGAACGCTAACACCTAATGATTAAGTGGCACTTACTTTAATCTGACAGAAAATCATAATGGCTGCTATTAATCAGTTGGGAGTGGATCGGTTCTCCAGAATTACATCTTTAACCCTTAGAGTGTCAGTGGGGGTGCGCAACACAAAGGACACTCAAAGGGTTAATTAGTACTGGCTATCAGGTCTGTAGGGAAGACATGGTTCTTCCTGCAGGACTCCGAACACCACCATGGCTTTTAAGATGGAGGTTGAAAGTCTCATTTTTATCAACTGGAATTTTAGGAGGTTTTATTTATCTCCTATAATGTCGCTAGTTTGCTCCGAAATTCTTCCTCTATTTCTTAACCCTTTAAAGCGGAACGTTCATGTAATACCAAGTCGCCATGCATTCATTAAACGCATGGAGACTAGCATGAAAATACATGTCTTACCGTTAAAAAATAGTTGTCTAAAGAAATCCTTCCAGTTTGGAGACCGGAACCCAGGCTACAGCGCAGACATCTTGTCTGTGCTCCTGCGCCGCCAGTCACGGTCTCCATTGAGTAGACTGCAGTGCACCATATGGTCACCGGAAGAGACTGACAGACCGCACTAACCTGCCCGTCAGTCCCGAAACGGGAAGGATTACTTTAGACACAGCTATTTTTTAAAGGTAAGACATCTATTTTCAAGCTAGTCGCCATGCCTTACCTTAAAGTTCCGCTTTAACCACCAGTGACGTGCCAGGACTGTCATCGGTGGATGTTTTTAAGGACGGGTGATGATCCTGGAATGTCATCCCAGAATTCATACGCCCACCCCTGGATCGCTAAGGGGTTAATGAATATGGTCCAGTGCTCCCCCTTTTGGGGCTCATTCAGATGGTGATTAAACTGTTGCCGCTACTGTTCTGTCATCTGAGTAGTTCACACACACCTCTCTTGTCCGTGTTCACCAATCCAGAATACAGGAGGAGCGTGTCTACTGGCCAGCCCACAAGACCACCCCCAATATTTCTAATTGGCACCCACATGGGTTGGCCTTTCATTGGAGATTGAGTTGAGCATCAGAACCTCTAATTTACATGTGAGAAAGGTCTGCATACAGCCCCATAGAGCTCTGTATAGATCTTAAAGTGATAGTAATACTTAAAATGTAAAAAAAATATGTTGTACGGGTTATCCCCCTGAGTAAAACAAGGGTACTCCCACTGCTGAAAGGTGTTGCATTCAAAAGTTATTAATTTTCAAAGTTGAATTTTTTAGGTGCAATATCACAGTGGCCTGAAATTGTACAGTGGCGCTGTTGCTACACCATCCTGTGGAGATTTATGGTCTCGGGACCAGAGCTGTCCATAGGATCGTGTAGCAACAGCGCCACTGTACAATTTCAGGCCACTGTGATATTGCACCTAAAAAATTCAACTTTTAAAATTAATAACTTTTGAATGAAACACCTTTCAGCAGTGGGAGTACCCTTGTTTTACTCAGGGGGATAAACACTACAACATATTTTTTTTTTACATTTTAAGTATTACTATCCCTTTAATTACTGCAACTTCACTGCATACCTGAGGGAATGCAGTGAAGTTACATCGTGCTGGACATAAGTGCGGTTACATGAGGCAATAGTCACACATGTGAAGGGCACCATAGCCCAGCATCGTTGCCTTTCACCACGGGCTACAGATCCATTGCAGAATCACAGTATGAAGGGGGCGGCCTTACATGCGACTTATTGCCGTGATCATATCGCCTTTTTAGCGAAGCCCTTTTACAGACTTAATGGCTCACTAACAGAAGCAACACAGGAGGGTAATTAAGAATAAGAGGACACAATTTTTAAACTTTATTTTGAGGTTAACTACTGCAGTCTTGTTGATTTATGGGAATCTGAAAAGCTTCTCGATAATAAACAGGAAAAGAGAAGCAAATCTCTTGCGGGTTAGAGATCAAATGGAATATGAGAAGGAGAGTTAATGGTGAGAATTTCTTATCTGTATTCCTGCTCTGGGGGCAGGCAGCCAGCCGCAGTGTAATGGGCCGCTACACATAGCATGGGGTGGGCACTTTCCACTAAGTGGTGCTATGTTGCAACCTGCCTTTGTGTTTTAGAGGACGCTCTGTCAATACTTTTGAATTGATCCATTCATTTTGCACCTAAGGGGATAAACCCTTCAAAACCCTGTGAACGCTAATAAAAATGCAACTGTATTGCTGAAAGTATTTGGTGTGTGTGGTCTTATCATTTGGTGGGGAGGGTCTACCTAACTCATTATTAGTGTAAAAGCCTGTGTACACAGGCCAAGGTCCTGGTAATGTTAACCCTTTGAGTGCCAGAGGGGTACGTAATGCATTGCTTTGCAATGCGTTGTGTACCCCTCTGGCACTCAGAGGGTTAAGCACCCGCTACCTCACTGCTACACGCGATGCAGTCTTGTGTTGCCTCACTCATGCAATGCAATCATGCGCAGTAGAGACTGCCCGAATGCGGGCAGCCTGTACTGCGCTTGACTGCATCGTGACAAACATCCTAGTGAATTATTATATAGGATTATGCAACCCTATTGCACCATTACATGCCACAGGCTGCAGTAAAGGGTCAAGGTGATGGGGGGGGGGGGGGGTACTAAGTGGGCACAGTTTTAATAATAACTGTAACCCTTTGTGCGTTGAACACACCTCTGCTACTCAAAGGGTTAAAGGGATAGTAATGTTTCATAATAAAAGCAGCTCTAATTAATCATCATAGTATTTGGACTTTGGAGAGTGTTATTTCAATTCTGTCAGAGTTGTAGTTCAAGAGTAATTCAATGACAAAGTATCGCCCTCCCGCCCCTTTTACTGATGTAACACTGCTCAGCCAGATCAGAAGGGAGGTGTCCAGGCAGACTGCAGAGAGGGACAATCTTCAATTAAGATAAGGGAAAAACTTGTCAAGGGGGGCAGGGTTTTCATTGTTCTCATAGGAAGAAGATTGTCCCCTTCTGTTATCTGTCTGGTCTATGGACTGGATTCCACATCTGAGAAGAGATGGCTTACACTAGGTAAAAGGGGCGGAAGGGGGAAACTTTGCTTGTGAATATCTCTCAAACCATAAAGATTTGAGAGATAAGACTTATATTGTTCTTCATTTTTTTTAATGCCTACAAAATAAAATAAAGATAAAACGAAGTATTACTATGCTTTTAAAGGCTTATATTCAGGAAGCTAATGAGATTCAGTTCTGGGGAACTCCAACAGCACGAGAGGGGACAAATAAAAAATCCCCCTTGGTTTAAATGGGAGTTGTTTACCCCTAGAATGCTGTTGAAGTATTTCCCGCATTGCTATGCCGCGGGTTGGAGATCTACCAATCAAGGGGTTAACCACATATTTTAAAGGGATAGTAATACTTCGTTTTAACTTTATTTTATTTTGTAGGCATTAAAAAACATGAAGAACGATATAAGTCTTATCTCTCAAACCTTTATGGTTTGAGAGATATTCACAAGCAAAGTTCCCCCTCCCGCCCCTTTTACCTAGTGTAAGCCATCTCTTCTCAGGTGTGGAATCCAGTCCATAGACCAGACAGATAACAGCAGGGTACAATCTTCTTCCTATGAGAACAATGAAAGCTCTGCCCCCCTTGACAAGTTTTTCAGGTTTTTCCCTTATCTTAATTGAAGATTGTCCCTCTTTGCAGTCTACCTGGGCACCTCCCTTCTGCTCTGGTTGAACGGGGGGGGGGGGATACTTTGTTTGTGAATATCTCATAAACCATAAAGGTTTGAGAGATAAGACTTATATCATTCTTCATGTTTTTTTAATGCCTACAAAATAAAATAAAGTTAAAACGAAGTATTACTGTCCCTTTACATCAAAGAGGATGCTTATTTGTTTCCTGTGGTGCAGCTGTTCTGTGCAAGAATGGCATTACTTATCGTTAGTACATCAGTCTCCGTGGAATATTAATCTCTTAACACAAGGGTTTATTATGCATTGCAAAGCACTGTGTTGCTCACCCCCACTCAAGGGTTAATGATAATTTAGTGAATTTTAAAGATAAGTAAAACCTGCCTATATGTTGTATTAGCTGTTAGTAATATTGTTTTAGAAAACTTTGCCTGAATTTGTTTATGGCTCAGCACGGCACTTTATGCAAATTGGTTTATACGCTTTGACATTGTAACCGCACACTGTGCTGTGAATGAATCCTAGACAGGGCCCATACACTGTGGAGTGTCTAATCACTCAACGAGCTGTAAGTTTAGTCTCAAACAGAACTAATTTGCATATCTTCAGGGAACTGGCATTCAAAGGAAAGTAATGTTTCAAAATAAAAGCAGCTCCAATTAATCTTCATAGTATTTGGGCCATGGAGAGTGTTATTTCAATACTGTCAGAGTTGTAGTTCAAGAGTAATTGAATGATAAAGTATCCCCCTCCCATCCCTTTTACCTAGTGTAACACTGCTCACCTCAGATGTGGAATCTGGTCTTGAGACCAGACAGCTCACAGCAAGGGATAATCTTCTTACTGTGAGAACAATGAAAACCCTGCCCCCGTTGACAGGTTTTCCCCTTATTCTAATTGTTGATTGTTCCTCTCTGCAGGCCATCTGGACACCACCTTTCTGTTCTGAGGTGAGCAGTGTTACATCAGTAAAAGGGGCGGGAGGGGGATACTTTATCATTTCATTACTCTTGAACTACAACTCTGACAGTATTGAAATAACACTCTCCATGGACCAAATACTATGAAGATTAATTGGAGCTGCTTTCATTTTGAAACGTTACTATCCCTTTAAGTACCACATTGTGTCTCCGAAACATAAAGATTAAATTCCTCAGAAACGATTTATAGCACAGACAAAATGGCTAGTACACCACATATGTACATTTTAACCGTTTGAGTACTAGAGGTATATGCAACACATTGTAAAGCAATGTGTTGCATACTCCTCTGGCACTCAAACGGTTAATTCTCTATCAAGCAAACTAAACATGTTTTTAATGCGACAGGTCCACTTTAAAGGGATAGTAATAGTTTGTTTTATCTTTATTTTACTTTGTAAGCATTAAAAAAAACATGAAGAACGATATAAGTCTTATCTCTCAAACCTTTATGGTTTGAAAGATATTCACAAGCAAAGTTTCCCCTCCCGCCTCTTTTACCTAGTGTAAGCCATCTCTTCTCAGATGTGGAATGCAGTCCATAGACCAGACAGATAACAGAAGGGGACAACCTTCTTCCTATGAAAACAATGAAGGCCCTGCCCCCCTTGACTAGTTTTTCCCTTATCTTAATTGAAGATTGTTCCTCTCTGCAGTCTACCTGGGTACCTCCCTTCTGATCTGGCTGAACAGTGTTACATCAGTAAAAGGGGCGGGAGGGGGCTACTTTGTCATTGAATTACTCTTGAACTACAACACTGACAGAATTGAAATAACACTCTCCAAAGTCCAAATACTATGATGCTTAATTAGAGCTGTTTTTATTATGAAACATTACTATCCCTTTAAGGAATGGAATGCTGGATTATATGATTAGAACATTTAGATAAATTTGAATTGGGACTTGAAAATCTGTGAGAGTCTAATACTGCAGCAGGGCAGTACACATTCTTCTCTTTTAACATCCCAAGAGCTTTTGCATAAAGGAAATCGATTAGCCTTTTAGCTATAACGATGACACATAAAGGCACGTCTGCACCTCTCAATACATCAGGTGGATTTTCTGTACTGCTGTCTGTAGAAGCCTGGTAGTCACAGCTGATTACAGGATGTGGCCTCAGACCCACTTGAGGTTATGGAATTGTAATGCAGCATACAGTACCTATTTTATATACCTCTGTCTGCACGACTGTTCTTGCAGTAATGATGTGTGTTTGATACATTTACCTAACCTTTTTTTTTAAAGGATTCTGATTCAGAGACAGATTAAGGCTCCATATGGCCCAAGGTAAAGTACCAATTTGGGGCCCCACATCCATATATGGGATCTTTTACTTGTTTGCTCCCCAGAGACAGGGCCGGATTTGCCGTAAGGCAGAGTAGGCATCTGCCTACAGGCGCACCCCACAGAGGGGCGTCTGTCATTGTATATTGTATATGTCATTATATATTTTTGTTCACAGCGCTGAGCGCTGTGCACAGTAACAACCCGCCCACCGCATGGTAAGGTCCGTGCCTTCTTCGGCTCAGACAGAAGGGACAAACCTGTAGCTGTTGTTGCTCCCTCGTCGGCTCTAATGCAGAGCACTGGGAGATGAATTCCTTCTTGATTCCAAATGGCAATCAGATTTCTTCCTGGATCAACAAGCCCTAACTAAATATTAATCCCAATAATAACGTACATAGCCCTCTATGTTATGCTCTTTTAAATAAGTATCCAGGCCCCTTTTAAAGGCATCTAATGTATTTGATAGCACCACCTCCTCAGGAAGTGAATTCCATACCTTTATTGTCCTTACTGTAAGGAAATCCTTCCGCTGTTGTAGATTAAATCTCCTTTCCTCAAGTCTAAGCGGGTGGCCCCTTGTCCTGTGTACTGTTCTGTTAATGAAGCGACATGAGAATCAGCGACATGAGAATCTCTTACTGTCATGTAGAGCAAGATTCTCATGTCGCCATTTTTTATCATGGCCAAGGGAGGACTGGCAACTTTTGGCCTGGGGGGCAAGTACAATTAAGTGGCCTATTTCTATTACCGCTCTAGCCCAATGTCCCAGCCCAACCCCTGTTGTTAATGTTATAGCTGGCATTAATGTTATGGATTAAGTCAAGTGATACCTCAGAGCTTATAACTGAAATGGTAGTACTCTAGTGATATCACAGAGATGACAATTGAAATGGATCTACACTAGCGATATCACAGAGACGACAATTGAAATGGAGGTACACTAGTGATACCACAGAGCTTACAATTGAAATGGATCTATACTAGTGATATCACAGAGCTTACAATTGAAATGGAGCTACAATACTCGTGTAGCTCCTTAAATTCTGTTTAGTCCATTTACAGCAGCAAATGGGAAATTGAGTGAGGCAGTGGCCCACTGGCCCATATTAATGACCAGCCTGGGGGGCAATTAATGACCAGCCCTCCCCTGATCATGGTGACATAGTAAATGTGGCATGTGGTCACACGCTGTTTTGCTTGCGACCTTTTAAACGTGAACCACAGTGGGGTACGTAATGCATTGCAAAGCAATGCATTGCGTACCCCTCTGGCACTCAAAGGGTTAGGAGAAATTCATACATTTATTCCTGTATAGTGAGTTCTCTGAGTGTGGCACCATATGCTAATTAATTTTTCGGTACAACACAGACCTTGATTAGCATATCAAGCTGCACTAAGAGACTTTCGCTGTCACTTTTCCAGATCTAAAAGTAATTATTTTCTAAAGTGTGCACGTACAATTTGGACTACCATAACGCACAGGCAGATGTGAATAAAGTTTTAAAATATGCAATCTTTAAGAGGAGCTTTCATATGATTAAGATAGTGCCGCAAATCATAGTTACATTAGAGATATCCACAGATTTATGCTTGAAAATAATACTAATTATTGCATTAACGAAAAAATAACCTTTTAACCAGGCAGGCACCGCTGGGATCTTGCAGGAGGCGCTCTCTGTCCCTTCCGGTGCCATAAGGTACAGGGGCAGTCAACTCACCAATCCTGGAGTTGAAGGGGACTGGCAGCGCAGACGCAGAGATGCCGGCTCTGTAAGATGTCTGCGCTGTTCCCCGGTGCCTGCCTGGTTAAAAAGGTTCTTTTTTCATTAATGCAGCAATTAGTTTTATTTTCAAGCATATATCTGTGGATATCGCTAATGTAACTAAGATTTGTGGCGCTATCTTAATCATATGAAAGTTCCGCTTTTAATTCAAGGTTACAGGTCCCCTTTAAAGGGATAGTAATACTTTGTTTTATCTTTATTTTATTTTGTAGGCATTAAAAAAATATGAAGAATGATATGTCTTATCTCTCAAACCTTTATGGTTTGAGAGATATTCACGAGCAAAGTTTCCCCTCCTGTCCCTTTTACCTAGTGTAAGCCATCTCTTCTCAGATGTGGAATCCAGTCCATAGACCAGACAGATAACAGAAGGGGATAATCTTCTTCCTATGAGAACAATGAAAGCCCTGCCCCCCTTGACAAGTTTTTCAGATTTTTCCCTTATCTTAATTGAAAATTATCCCTCTCTGCAGTCTACCTGGGCACCTCCCTTCTGTTCTAGCTGAACGGTGTTACATCAGTAAAAGGGGCGGGAGGGGGATACTTTGTCATTGAATTACTCTTGAACTACAACTCTGACAGAATTGAAATAACACTCTCCAAAGTCCAAATACTGTGATGATTAATTGGAGTTGCTTTTATTATGAAACATTACTATCCCTTTAAAGGGCACTTATACGTGTATTTTATAAATACACTAGAGAGATTGTAAGACTATGATGACTGTTAAAAATGGCAACATTTATAGTGTCTGGTTTTCATTCTCTTAACCCCTTAACGTTCTCCCGATCTGGTGGAGGACAGCCGTTAAAGACCAGAGCAATTTTTTTTCCCATCGCATTGAATTCTGGGATGGCAGAACGGCCGGCGTGCAAACCGCAAGTGATAAAGCAGTTCCTATCCCATTCTAAGGACAGCTGTAGTCAGTGACTCAGCTTTCCCGTTGAAAGCAAAATAACTGATTGAATACCAGGTGAACTGTCAGCAATGTGTTACTGTCAATATAAAACAACAACAGTTTAGACTATAATCACTTTGGAAGTAGGCATATTCCAGCAGTATATATATATATATATATATATATATATATATATATATATATATATATATAATATATACACTTTTTTGTCCTCAGTATAACCTTTTACTACTTAATTAAATCCCTTTAATCTTTGTACAGTCCAGGATTGGCTATTTCTTCCAGTTCAGACATTGTCGAGCGTGCATATATCCATTTGTGCTCAATTTTAAAAAGCGTAGCTCAGGCAGTAAGCGAGAGAACATTGTTCATTATAGAGGCATGTACAGTTCAGAGCCATTCTGAACCCAGAGAATGCACAGCTGATTTAACCACTTGGTGCCAGGGAGCTCTGGAACACAATGGGTGGTGGAAATGTACAAATAGGTCAATGGAGCCCATTTTCTGTTACTGTAACAAATAGGTGATTTTGAAGGAGCTTTCAAAATCAAACTATTTATGCTAGCTATAGTTTTTATTTCAAATAATAATTTGAGATATTTATCTTTATTTGTCAGTTTATGCAAATGAGATTGTACTGATTAGCATGAACTAGCAGTTGAGAGGGAGAGCCGCAATTAGCCCATATTTTCACACGTCTGGCTAACTTTGCCCTTAAAGGGATAGTAATACTTCGTTTTATTTTGTAGGCATTAAAAAAACATGAAGAACGATATAAGTCTTATCTCTCAAACCTTTATGGTTTGAGAGATATTCACAAGCAAAGTTTCCCCTCCCGCCCCTTTTACCTAGTGTAAGCCATCTCTTCTCAGATGTGGAATCCAGTCCATAGACCAGACAGATAACAGAAGGGGACAATCTTCTTCCTATGAGAACAATGAAAGCCCTGCCCCCCTTGACAAGGTTTTCAGGTTTTTCCCTTATCTTAATTGAAAATTGTCCCTCTCTGCAGTCTACCTGGGCACCTCCCTTCTGTTCTGGCTGAGCAGTGTTACATCAGTAAAAGGGGCGGGAGGGGGATACTTTGTCATTGAATTACTCTTGAACTACAACTCTGACAGAATTGAAATAACACTCTCCAAAGTCCAAATACTATGACGATTAATTACAGCTGCTTTTATTATGAAACATTACTATCCCTTTAAAGGGACAGTAATGTCCCATAAAATTTTTTTAGAGTTTTATAAAGATTAAAAAATAAGGTAAATGCCACAAATCCTATATCTCACACCGCTATGGTTTGAGAGATATCCTCCGCTAAAGTTCCCCTTCTCTTGATATCAGCTGTTAAGCTGACAGAAGGAGATCTGTGTCAGCCGGCACGAGGAGGCTCTTCAGCAGAGCCACAATAGAGCGATTTAAAAATAATTACTTATTTGGAATGGTCTATAAAATGTGCTTGCAAACCAGGCACACTTTGTAGACCGTTCCAAATAAGTAAGTCTTTTTAAATCACCTTATTGCGGCTCTGCTGAAGAGCCGCTTGTCAGCCCCCAGACCAGGAATTCCTGCTGTCAGCTTACAGTGGACAGAAGGAGAAGAGGAGGGAGAGGGGAATTTTAACCCTTTAAGTGCCAGAGGGGTACGGAACGCATTGCAAAGCAATGCATTCCGTACACATCTGGCACTCAAAGGGTTAACTGAGGATATCTCTCAAACCATAGCGGTTTGAGAGATAGGATTTGTCGCATTTAGCTTATTTTTTTAATCTCTACAAAACTCTAAAAAGATTTTATGGGACATTACTGTCCCTTTAATTTAGGAGCATGTGCTAACTTTGCTGTTAATTAAGGAGTATGTGTTATTCTGTATCAAGACGTTAATAGGTTTCTTGGATCAAAATGTGAGCAATCGCAAATAGCACATAAATGTATGTTTTTTTTTTTATAAAATAGCGAATACGCCACATCCTTGCATTCCCCGCATTGTCCCTAATATGTAAAAAAAAATAAATAAATAAAAAGAAAAAGGCCTGGGCCAAACAATATCAGGGGGTTTAAAGGGATAGTAATACTTAAAATGTAAAAAAAAAATATTTGTTGTAGGGTTTATCCCCCTGAGTAAAACAAGAGAACTCCCACTGCTGAAAGGTGTTTCATTCAAAAGTTATTAATTTTCAAAATTGAATTTTTTAGGTGCAATATCACAGTGGCCTGAAATTGTACAGTGGCGCTGTTGCTACACCATCCTATGGACAGCTCTGGTCCCGGGACCATAAATCGACATAGGATGGTGTAGCAACAGCACCATTGTACAATTTCAGGCCACTGTGATATTGCACCTAAAAAATTCAACTTTGAAAATCAATAACTTTTGAATGAAACACCTTTCAGCAGTGGGAGTACTCTTTTTTTACTCAGGGGGATAAACCCTACAACATATTTTTTTACATTTTAAGTATTACTATCCCTTTAATGGGAATATAGCATTCAAGGGGTTCAAAGCACAATTTAAATTAATAGGAATATGGTTAATTTTGATGGTTGTCACTGTGCGGTTGGTTTGATACAGAGTTTCTTTGTCGTTCAGCCTCAGTCCATTAATGACTAGAAAATACATAATGATGTTCCCAATAATCTAGACGTAATACCCACCTGAGATAAATCTCTACAACCAACTAAAATATAATGAGCTGCAGAGACAGACATTCTAGGTTTCAGAAGCTAAATGCATCATTGTATTATTCACTGACTACATATATCATTTTTTTTTTTGCATCCTAGTTAACCCAAACGTCAGCACTTATTTTTGCAATTACAGAAGCTTAACCCTTTGAGTGCCAGAGGGGAATGCAAAGCAATGCGTTGCGTACCCCTCTTGCACTCAACTAGTTAAAGGAAAATTATCTTCTCCTAATAAACACACACACACGCATGTGCTCTTATACACACACACCTTAAACTGGGCAGAAAATTCTAATGGCCGCTATGAAGCAATTTTTTAAATTAAATTTGTAGTTGTAGTTTGCAGTTGTAGTAATATATGCAAATTACTCTTTAACGTATGTCTGCTTTCTGTCTTTTTCTTTAAAGGGATAGTAATGTTTCACAATAAAAGCAGCTCCAATTAATATTCATAGTATTTGAACCATGGTGAGTGTTATTTCAATACTGTCAGAGTTGTAGTTCAAGAGTAATTGAATGATAAAGTATCCCCCTCCCGCCCCTTTTACTGATGTAACACTGCTCACCTCAGAGCAGCAAGACTGTCCGGATGGATTACAGAGAAGGACAATCTTCAGTGATCATAAGGAAAAAGCTGAAAAAGCTGTCAAGGGGGGCAGGGTTTTCCTTATGATCACAGTAAGAAGATTGTCCCTTGCTGTGACCTGTCCGGTCAAGTGACCAGATTCCACATCTGAGGGGAGGTGACTTACACTAGGTAAAAGGGGCAGGAGGGGGATACTTTATCATTCAATTACTCTTGAACTACAACTCTGACAGTATTGAAATAACACTCTCCATGGCCCAAATACTATGAAGATTAATTGGAGCTGCTTTTATTGTGAATCATTGCAGGCCCTTTAAAGAGAGCTATACCAAAGGACTCTTAAAGGGGAACTATACCATAAGCCAGGGTGCTGTGTCACTTTGGGGACCCTTGAGGACCTGAAATAACACTCTCCATGGTCCAAATACTATGAAGATTAACTGGAGCTGCTTTTTTTGTGAAACATTACTATAGCTTTTTGAGGATCTGAGGGGTGTGGAATGATTTGACCTGCCCTCTGGTACTTAAAAGGTTTATTCTTTATACTTATCTTGAATTAGTGAATTCAATCCATCTCTCCTTTTCACTTTCAGTGATCTGAGTGGCCCACATTGGGGGGTGGGATTCAGGCAACAGCCCACTTATTTTTTAGTCTTTGGATTTTACTGGCTGGTCACACAGAGCAGTGCCGCTATACTGAGAAATATCACGTCTGTCTCTCTCTGCAGAGAAACGTAATACATCTGGTCACTAAGCACAACACTGTTACAATGTATCATTCTACCAGAGCAGTGAGACAGATTTGATACATTGTATGTGCAGCAGCTGTTAAAATAATGTGTTATAATAAACACTAGGAACAGCCATACATAACACTGAGTCATTTTCACTCTTGTGGTACAGGAGAACACGTATAATATAGACTTCTTTACAGGTGACATACAAGTAAGGATGTCTGAAAACATTTTAACCCGAGATGTAGACCTCAGACCTAAATAATTGCAAACCCTTATTCCATTGGCACCCTGTGACTCAGCTGCATTTAGATGTATGTCTCACTCCAGTGGATTGTTCCAGCTGTTAAGCTAATAATACCCTCACTTACTTTACTGTTGCCAGAAAATTATAATGTCCCCTATCAATTTTGCCATTGAGTGTTATATATATATATATATATATATATATATATATATATATATATATATATATATATATATATGAGGGAAAAAATTGGGCAGCACCCGTGGGACTTTTATGTGAATTTACTGAATATCTACAAATTCAAGTATGGTCAACGTTTCGGTCCCTTGTTGGACCTTTCTCAAGAGAAAGGTCCAACAAGGGACCGAAACGTTGACCATACATGTATTTGTAGATATTCAATAAATTCATATAAAAGTCCCACGGGTGCTGCCTAATTTTTTCCTCATGTAATACAACACTTTGGGGATTGTGCACCTGGGCAATATTGTATTTTGAGAGTGAGTGCTTTCCACATCTGGATGTGTTATATATATATATAGATAGATAGATAGATAGATAGATAGATACATAGATACATAGATAGATAGATATTGGGATATGCACTCTCGCCAACCAAATTCAAGTGCCGGGTGCCACAGTTAAATGATAAGTATATCGAAGAAAAAGCTGTGCACTCACGGACTTCAAAAAATAGAAAACCAATATTTAATGGTTTAGCAATGCTAAACCATTAAATATTGGTATTTTCTATTTTTTGAAGTCCGTGAGTGCACAGCTTTTTCTTCGATATATATATATTATGAAAGGCAAGATTTCTGGTTCGCTGCCCTCCCCACCCTGGGGAGAAGACAGTCTGCATGCAGCGAATCAGGGGCGGTGTCACCCCATCCACTCCTGTTAAAATGTGAAAATCGATGTAGCAAGACTCGCCTCTGCAGAAGTCCATCAGACCCCGATGCGCTGTGCACCATTCGCTAGTATATATAATTACAGAGTTCATGCTGCTGAGTGGAAGAAGGATACTTCCACCTTTGTGAGCTGTTTTATTCAAAATTCAGCTCAAACTTACAGATTTTGGGTGCAGTTCCTCCATGTATATATTCTCCTGAAGAAGTGGCAAAGATTAGAGCCACGAAACGCGTTGAGCTAGACTGTTCTTTTCCATTTGTGGATAATTAAGTAACTATACTATTTATTACTTTTCTTTATATTTGATATTTGATTTCTTATTTTGTATATCTTCCTATATATGCTTATGTGTAGGATCCACATATTGTTCATATAGGCAAGTGGATCAGCCATATATTGGCTTTACATTGCTGTTCCTTTCCAGATTCTAGATTTTATATTTTTATTCTTTAAGTTTTTATAGAATCAATAAAGTTAATATAGATAATGTTATTTTACCCCCTGGTTTAAGCATTAGGTGTCTCTCATTAAATAGTTCCCATATAAAACTTTGCATATTCTACAATAATATGTGATTTTACTTTGGGAACAACATTCATCTATGAAAAACTACTTTGGAGATTGTGATAAAGAGTCCAGCTTTAAATCACATCTATAATTTCTGAAGAGGCATTACAAACTGAGAGGCAGAATAAACCTCTCTACAATGTGAGTACATTTCGTCTGGGGGGAAGAAAGAAATAAGAAAAAGTTCATCCATATTTCATATAATACTGCACTTAGAGGTGTTGTGGTCGCGCTTCTTGTATGTTCTATTCTTTGCAGTTCCTCCATGGACTGAAACTGGTTATTATCAATTACTATCGCTGTCCTTATACTGCTGCAGCAACAGCTCGACCATAACATTTCAGGCCTTGGAAGTTCAGCACTCAAAAAATGCAAATCTGAGCTGCAATAATGTTTGAATACAACATCTCTAAGCAGTGGGAGTATGCATCTTTTACTCAGCAGGATATATCCTGCAATGTACGTTTTCAGTATTACTCAGTGCTATCCCTTTAAACAAAATAAGAGACACTAATTACTAGGGCAGGTGTTTTGTTCTCAAAGGCAACAACAGTCTACAATTTAAGGATTCCCCTGATTAAAGGGAAAGTAATGTTTCAAAATAAAAGCAGCTCCAATTAATCTTCATAGTATTTGGGCCTTGGAGAGTGGTATTTCAGTACTGTCAGAGTTGTAGTTCAAGAGTAATTGAATGATAAAGTATCCCCCTCCCGCCCCTTTTACTGATGTAACACTGCTCACCTCAGAACAGAAAGGTGGTGTCCAAATGACTTGCAGAGAGGGACAATCTTCAATTAGCATAAGGGAAACACCTGAAAAACCTGTCAAGGGGGCAGGGTTTTCCTTATATTCACAGTAAGAAGATTGTCCCTTGCTGTGAGCTGTCTGGTCTTAAGACCAGATTCCACATTAGAGGGGAGGTGACTTACACTAGGTGTGACGGTACCAGCGGACACCCAGCGTTGGTGTCACCGTCAAGGATCACTTCTTCCCAGAATCCACCAGCAATGGCTCCCACAGCATACCGCAATATACCCCAAAACTAGGCAAAACTAGTATCAGGGTAACCAGCACACACTCTGCATACAGCAAGCTTAACCTCACCAGACATCACCAGTGTAGGTTAAGACAAGAACTCTTTTATTGAAACAAACCACACATATTTATAGTCAAACCTTACATTCAAATACCTGGACAAAGCAGATAAAATAGGGACATAGTCCAATCACCATACAGTAAACAGATGGTCTAACATATACAATGACTTAGACATGATTACATTTCACACACAAAAGGGTTGCTGAACTCAGACAGTGGACACAATGACTTGAGGGCTTGAATGAATTAACACACAGCAGGGGGTCTCAGTACAGTTCACAATACACTGCCCTGAGTGGCTATAATACACATTGAAAGTAACTTTAGGTAAACTCAAATAATTAACCCCTAATGGCCCTGTCACCTGAAAGCAGGCTAAGATTTTTAGTCCTTTTTGGCACCGCTGTCCACCAATATAATATCCCAAAGCTCTACATAGCTTGCGTCACTGGGCTGACAATCTATTCGCCTAGACAAGGGTTGTTTTAGGCATGACAGAAATGTCCACAGTTCCTTGTGTTCCTTGTTTAACAGTCTTAGGCCCAGTGGTTCCTGTGACACTAGGTAAAAGGGACTGGAGGGGGATACTTTATCATTCAGTTACTCTTGAACTACAACTCTGACATTATTGAAATAACACTCTCCAAAGTCCAAATACTATGATGATTAATTGGAGCTGCTTTTATTTTGAAACATTACTATTTCTTTAAGCACAGGTGGGCCAATGAAAAGGAATGAGCCACTGATTATCTCACCTCTGGTTAACCCCTTAACAACAGGCCGATTGGCGCGGCGCGGTCAATCAACGACCACGGGGGGAGCCCGTAATTCCATGACGGTCATAGTACGTCATGGGTCGTTAACTCAGATCGTACTATGACCGTCAAGGGTCGTTAAGGGGTTAATCAGGGAAATCCTTAAATCATGGATAGTTGGTGGCCCTTGAGGACTGAACTTGGACAGCCCTGTAATAGGGTATAATTCCCCTTTTTACTGGAAGGGTTGATATCCATCCGTGGATAGGCGGCTTCAAGCCTTCTAATCTAGTGACATATTACTGCCTGTACTTACAGGGAATCACAGATAATATAAAAGGAAGAGGCTGTATCCAATCCTATTTTTCATATTTGAATATTGTCTTTTTTATTTCCATTTTCATTTTACATTCAATTTTTTTTCCCTGCCCTGTGGAATTACATGACATGTCTTGTTCTGTCACGCATCATGGATAAGAGTTACCAACCAGAAATCATTACACTTTAATGTGTTCGTCTCTCTCTCTCTCTGCAGTATTCATTTCAATAATGTCACAATAAGAAGCTGGGAATATCCTAGATCCAGAGTGATTGCAAATAGGAGGTAACAATGTTTCTCAACAGTCATCCACGGGGTAAACCAGCAGTGTAGGTTTTCAGGAGAACCCTGCTTGATTACAGCTGCGTAATCACTGGCTCAGTCATTGAAATTAAGCTGTCTGCATACCTCCCAGTACACCTCTTTAAGAGATATTAGGAGTCCATACCTCCCAAGTGCAACTCTCTAGGAGATATTAGGGGTCCATACCTCCCAAGTGCAACTCTCTAGGAGATATTAGGGGTCCATACCTCCCAAGTGCAACTCTCTAAGAGATATTAGGGGTCCGTACCTCCCGAGTGTCCCTCTTTAGAAGATATTAGGGGTCTGTACCTCCCAAGTGTCTCTATTTAGGAGATATTGGGGTCCGTACCTCCCAAGTATCCATCTTTAGGAGATATTAGGGGTCCATACCTCCCAAGTATCCATCTTTAGGAGATATTAGGGGGCCATACCTCCCAAGTGTCCCTCTTTAGGAGATATTAGGGATCCGTAACTCCCAAGTGTCCATCTTTAGGAGATATTAGGGGTACATACCTCCCAATTGTCCCTCTTTAGAAAATACTAGCAAAAGGGGCATTAAGTCCTTTGAGTGCTTCAGGATTATTGTACCCATATTGCATCCTTATTGTACCCATATTGCATCCTTATTGCACCCATATTGCACTCATATTGCACCCATATTGCACTCATATTGCATCTTTATTACACCCATATTGCATCCTTATTGCACCCATATTGCACTCATATTGCCCATATTGCACTCGTAATATATATATATATATATATATATATATATATATATATATATATATATAATAAAACTTCCAAGTTATGCACTCTCCCTTCAACATTCATATGCCTGGGTGCCAATTCCAAAAGTTATTTTGTATCTTGATAAAGGCCCCTGATAAGGCCGAAACGTTGATGGAATAAACTTCACTACTGTTTATTGAAAAGAAGAAGTCCTGTGAGTGCATTCTTTGATTTTTCTATTTATATATATATATATATATATATATATATATATATATATATATATATATACAGTACTGTGCAAAAGTCTTAGGCAGGTGTGAAAAAATGCGGTAAAGTGAGAATGTTTTCAAAAATAGACATGTTAATAGTTTACTTTTATCAGTTAATAAAATGCATAGAGAGTGAGCAAAAGAAAAAGCTAAATCAGTGGTTCTCAATCCTTTTTGCTCAAGCCACCCCTACCACTCAATCTGGAACTCCCGGGGCACCCCTAGCACATGTAATGTCATTTATCAAGAGCATAATTTAGGGTTCGATACATAAATATGTAGTTACTAGTTGAAGAGCCCGTTACACTGGCCACAGTGCCACTTACAGCCGGTCGCGGGACAGTCATGCGCAGTGGAGACTGCCCTCGCCGCGGCTGATACAGAGCTTCTGTATCAGCCGTGGCGCGGGCAGTCTCTACTGCACATGAATGTAGTACGCGCAGCAGTCTCTACTGCACATGAATTTGTCGTTACACACGTTTAAGAGAATTATTGTATAGGATTATTAGGTCTCACAATCATGCTAACAAAGCTAAACATTTTGTGCAGAACAATTTCCACAAATAAACATTTTAAAGGGATAGTAATACTTAAAATGTAAAAAAAAAATATGTTGTAGGGTTTATCCCCCTGAGTAAAACAAGAGTACTCCCACTGCTGAAAGGTGTTTCATTCAAAAGTTATTAATTTTCAAAGTTGAATTTTTTAGGTGCAATATCACAGTGGCCTGAAATTGTACAGTGGCGCTGTTGCTACACGATCCTATGGACAGCTCTGGTCCCAGGACCATAAATTGACTCAGCTGGGCACGAAAACACAGGAACCCTTAATGCATTTCTCGGCTGTTACAGATTTGTCATCAGGAAGAATGTGCTTTTGTCAATCTTATCCTTGTAACCCCTTAAGGACCAGCCACGCATGCACGGTGTGGTCACTTAAGGACCAGGGACCATTTTATTTTTTTAAATCGGATTCCGGACTCCCCGAACGGCATTCAGCCTCGTGGGGAGCCCAGAATTCCATGACGGTCCTGGACCGTCATGGGTCCTTAAAGGAGCAATAAACTTTTTTTCTGAAAACTCATATTTTATAGAGCTTTTCCTGCTGAATAAAACAAGATCACTCCCACTGCTGTCGGATGTTTTTTCAAAATTTATAGCAATTTAAATAAACAGGAAGTGAATTTACTGTGTTTACTTCCTGATAGATCTAACTGACAGGAAGTGAATTTACTGTGTTTACTTCCTGATAGTTCTAACTGACAGGAAGTGACAGGCAGTTTCTATCACATTCTATGGAGAACTGTATGTCTCTGACTTTCATCTCCATTAGAATCTACCAGGAAAACTAATTAGAATTTGACCACTAGAGGGCACTGCTAATGTAAAAAAAACATGGGTTTAAACTGTAATAACTCTGGAAATATAAATCTCTCAGCAGTACCAGGAGTACCCTTATTTTACTCAATAGAAAAATCCCTACAATATATATTTTTTCATAAAAAAAAGTTTACTGCTCCTTTAAGGGTATAACAACCCATGACGGTCCAGGACCGTCATGGGTCCTTAAGGGGTTAAAGCAAAACTTTCACCATCGGTAAAGTCACCCTGCAATAATTAGGCAGGTGGCAACTAGCTTAATAATAGTTATATTACCTTTCAGAACGATGCAATTCTACAGAAATCCTTAATCTTCCAAGACTGACGGCCAGGTTAGTGCAGTCTACGCGCCTGCGCCGTCAGTCCCTTCCGGTTACTTTGTGACACACTGCAATGGAGACCGGGACTGACAGCGCAGGTGTGCAGACAAGATGTCTGCTCTGATGCCTGGCTTCCGGTCTCCGAAGTTTAAGGATTTCTGTAGAATCGTGTCATTCTGAGAGGTAATATAACTATTATTAACCCCTTCGTGTCTGATGACGCACCCGGACCATCACGCTGGTAATACCGGGTACTGAAGTTGATCGCTCCAAGACCGGAGTGATCTCTTTCAGTCCCTCGTTCGGCGTGCCGGCACATGTGATCAGTCACGTGGGGCGGCACGTTGAACTTCTCTGCCTGGTCCTTAAAGGACCACACACCTCAGGACTGCTGGTCCTTAAGGGGTTAAGCTAGTCGCCACCTGCCTAATTATTGCAGGGTGAAAGTTTAAGGACCAGATAGGTTTGCAATGCATTGATTGATCTCTCTGGTCTTTAAAAGGTTAAAAGAGCAGTAAACTTTTTTTATGAAAAAATATATATTAGGGATTTTCCTATTGAGTAAAATAAGGGTACTCCCACTGCTGAGAGATTTATATTTCCAGAGTTATTACAGTTTAAACCTATGTTTTTTTTTACATTAGCAGTGCCCTCTAGTGGTCAAATTCTAATTAGATTTCCTGTTAGATTCTAATGGAGAGGAAAGTCAGAGACATACAGTTCTCCATAGAATGTGATAGAAACTGCTGAGTCACTTCCTGTCAGTTAGAACTATCGGGAAGTAAACACAGTAAATTCACTTCCTGTCAGTTAGAACTATCGGGAAGTAAACACAGTAAATTCACTTCCTGATTATTTAAACTGCTATAATTTTTGAATAAAACATCTGACAGCGATGGGAGTGACCTTGTTTTATTCAGCAGGAAATGCTCTATAAAATATGTGTTTTTATAAAAATAAGTTTACTGCTCCTTTAAAATTATCTTGCGCAGTGGGCGAGTTTGTGTCCCATGGTTCTGCTACCAAACGTCCTGACTGCCTCTGAGGACGTGGAATCCAGGACCGACTGATGATGTATTTCTTGCTTCAAGCAGCAAGGGGAAAAAATTTCAGAAGGGTCATTAACTCTTTGAGTGCCAGAGGGGTACGCAACACATTGCTTTGCAATAGGATGCTTTCCCCTCTGGCATTCAGAGGGTTAAGATTTTCTGTTCATAGTAAGAAAAGTGGAAGGTTATTATTATGAGGCGTCACTTCCCCTTTAAGGACCATAACGATGCTTAGAATCATTGAAGGTAACATAACCTGATACTAATTTAACCCCTTAACGACCGGCCGATCGGCGCAGTCAGTTAAGGACCACGGAGCATTTTTTTTTTTCTGTTCTTCTGCTTCCGGACTCCCCGAAAGGCGTGCAGCCGCGGGGGGAGCCCGGAATTCCATGACGGTCATAGTACGTCATGGGTCGTTCAGTCAGATCGACCCTTGACGTACTATGACCGTCAAGGGTCGTTAAGGGGTTAATATGTTTTTGCTCAGTCGTTGCTTGTATGGATTTTATGACAAAACATTTAAAGCGACAGGAAGGCTTTATACAGGAAGCTAAAGGGGAGTGATTTTGGAGCAGACCAACTGCATCATGTGCAGGGGAGGATACAAATTCTCCAAATCTCCTCCCTTGAATGTTACAGAGGATTAAAAACCCTGTTAGAATTGTTGACAATCTGGGGATTCTTTTCCCCCCCTCTCCCCATTGTGTAATTGGTTTAATTCGGAATTTCTCATCTGTTCTATTGAACACAAGACTATAATAATATAACAAACTTTACTTGCATAGACCTGAAACTCATTAATATAAAAGGCAGTCAGGGATGAAATTGGATACTTGATTTTACGGCAGGTAGAAAAGGCGCCAGACTGGGAATTTGAGTCATTTTTCTCTGCCATAAATTTGTCTGCTCCCAGCTAATTACCTCCCCCCTATCCAGGAACCTCTCCGCTCCTCAAGTCTCCGGCTGTTAAAGTTCAAATTTTCCCTGATTCCCTATATTCATTCTATCTATCTATCTATCTATCTATCTATCTATCTATCTATCTATCTATCTATCTATCTGATATCTATCTATCTATCTATCTATCTATCTATCTATCTATCTATCTACATACTGCCTTCTGGGTTGTGCCAGTCCTTGCCTTACCCTGTCGTGCCAGCAGGGATTTCTCATTCTGGTTTCCTACCAAGTCAAAGCATTAGTTATTCCAATATCCATCTGTCTGCTTCCATTGTCATTAGCCTTAAATTGCTTCTATTCCCTCCAGCAGGGAGCAGCGATAGGGGAGCAGTATGATAGATCCTCGCCACTCTTCAAAAACATCAGTGTTTAAAGGGATAGTAATACTTCGTTTTATCTTTATCTTATTTTGTAGGCATTAAAAAAACGTGATGAATGATATGTCTTTTCTCTCAAACGTTTATCTCTCAAACCTTTATGGTTTGAGAGATATTCACCATTAAAGTTTCCCCTCTCGCCCCTTTTACCTAGTGTAAGCCATCTCTTCTCAGATGTGGAATCCAGTCCATAGACCAGACAGATAACAGAAGGGGACAATCTTCTTCCTATGAAAACAATGAAAGCCCTGCCCCCCTTGACAAGTTTTTCAGTTTTTTTTCCCTTATCTTAATTGAAGATTGTCTCTCTCTGCAGTCTACCTGGGAACCTCCCTTCTGATCTGGTTGAACAGTGTTACATCAGTAAAAGGGGTGGGGGGACACTTTGTCATTGAATTACTCTTGAACTACAGCTCTGACAGAATTGAAATAACACTCTCAAAAGTCCAAATACTATGATGATTAATTAGAGCTGCTTTTATTATGAAACATTACTATCCCTCTAACTCTTTGAGAGGCAAAAAGGTGTGCAACAGATTGCATTGATACCACTCTGCCTCTCAGTTAAAACAATAGTATTGTACCGGAATATTTGTGTGCGTAGTTTAGTAAATTAGTGTTGCGCAGGCTTAGGGCCCGAGAATTGATTCCAGCATTTGGAAAACTGTGGAATAATTTCCGTACCAGGGGCGGACTGACCATACGGGCATTCGGTCACGGACCGAGGGCCCGTGACCGAAGGGGGCCCGCCGCCGCTTCCAGCGCTGCTCAGCCGCTCTCAAACCACAGCCGCCTGCTCGCCGTTCTACTAATACATCATCTCCCAGCCTCTGCATTATCAGAGGCGCGCGGAACTTCGCCACGCCGCTAGACCACCAGGGACTGGAGGTACCGGCAGTGTGGAGATAAGGGGGCATGGTGGTGGAAGGGGCGATGTGGAGATGGGGGCATTGTGCAAGGGACATTGTGGAGATGAAGGGGGCAATGTGGAGATAGGGGCATTGTGGAGATGAAAGGGGCATTGTCGAGATGAAGGGGACAATGTGGAGATAGGGGCATTGTGGAGATGAAGGGGACAATGTGGAGATAGGGGCATTGTGGAGATGAAAGGGGCATTGTCGAGATGAAGGGGACAATGTGGAGATAGGGGCATTGTGGAGATGAAGGGGACAATGTGGAGATAGGGGCATTGTCGAGATGAAGGGGACAATGTGGAGATGAAAGGGGCATTGTGGAGATGAAGGGGGCAATGTGGAGATAGGGGCATTGTGGAGATGAAGGGGCAATGTGGAGATTTCTGCAGGGGGCCCAGACCTCTTTTTGGACCAGGGGCCCTGGGTCCTGTCAGTCCGCCCCTGTTCTGTACTGTTGTCCAGACAGCTATTTGACTGCACCTTATGGCAGAGGCGAGCTACTGGCTACAGTCCTCCAAAAAATGTGATAGCAACAGCTTCACCACTTAGTGACAGTTTAGACTGCAATAACATTTGAATAAAGCATCTTCCAACAATGAGAGTGCTGCTACTGCTCTGGTACTCAGAGAGTTAAGCTTCTGCAGCAGAAATGTGATAAACCGGCTTGACTCAGGACCCATTAAAACGTGTTATTATGGGTTCTTATAAAGTAGTCAGAAGGGGACCTGTCAGCTGTTTGTTGTACACACAATTCCTCCGCGGCGGGGGATAGAACGGACATACATTTCAATAGCAAATGTTTTCACTTGGTACAAGACAAGGGGACAGTTTAGAGACAATCAAATCCGCCCTGATGGTTTTATCCTGCCCCAGTCTACTGGCCATTAATGTCCTTCTCTCCCATCATTAGGTGACACGTTGACAAATGAGCAGCTCTCTGTGTTTTAGTGCTGCTCTTACTGATCCATAACATTTACAGTAACAATTCACTGTATTCACAGAGAAAAAGGGAGAAACTGTGCAAGACAGCTGCACCGCAGCTCTGAAATAAACATTCCCCAAATTCACATTGACTCAGATTGATTACCAGTGGTGTCCAGTGCATTGTAAAGTATGCATTAGAGAGTTATCTAGCATACAAGGGGATAAAGCCTAGTTTAAATTCAATAGGTTTTTGTATATATATACACGTCGGTAACATAGTAACATAGTAAATTAGGTTGAATAAAGACACAAGCCCATCAAGTCCAACCTTCCCCTCATACCCCAGTAATTTTATAGCTTTCCTGCTACCAAATAAGTTTTTTATCAGACCTTCCTGATCTGCCTACTAATAAACAGTATAACTCTGTATGTTCCCTTTTGAAAGAAATGTATCTAATCTTCTCTTAAATATATCCATTGTATCTGCCATAAACAACTCACTGGGCAAAGAATTCCACAATTTAACAGACCTTACTGTAAAAAACCCCTTCCTCTGCTGAAGTCTAAACCTTCTTTCTTCTAATCTCAAGGGGTGTCCCCTGGTCACCTGATCAGGCCTTGGAATAAATAGCTCACCACAGAGATCCTTGAATTGACCTCTCATATACTTGTACAATGTGATAAGGTCTCCTCTTTGTCGTCTTTTCTCTAAAGTAAATAAACCAAGTTTGTTTAGTCGTTCCTCATACGTCAAGTCCTCCATTCCCTTAATTAATTTTGTTGCTCTTTGCTGTATCCTCTCTAGTTCTAGTATATCCTTTTTCAGAACTGGTGCCCAAAAATGCACTGCATACTCAAGGTGAGGTCTTACCAATGATTTGTATTATGGCAAAATAATGTTATCCACTCGTGCTTCAATACCTCTTCTTATGTATGTGAATTTGTATATATGTATATATATATATATATATATATATATATATTTATGTGTAGGTGTATGAAGGTGTGTAAGAGAGAGATGGTCCTTTCAGAGGTTATTACAAAATCAAATGTATCTTTCTATACTAGCAATTGGCACCCATTTACCCATGCAGTTAACCCTTTGAGTGTCACTGGGTATGCAAAGCATTGCGGTGCATGCCCCTGTGGCATTCAAGGGGTTAATAGAACAAATAAAAAAAAACAAAAAACAACAGAACAAAACAAGTTTCATGCAGTTGTATATACCTATATACTAATAAAAGAAGTGGTCATGTGACACAAATTCTGTGGCCCTGGCACACACACAGCCAGGGGCAGCAGTAAGGAGGAGTTATTCAAATCTCTTCTATACCGGTGCACACATAAATACAACCACAGGGGGCGTGATTTTGACAGGAGTGGACAGGTGATATCTGCACGGAGCAGGATTTGCAATGTACACACTCACAGTATACACACACTTAAAGGGACAGTATTGCTTGAATTTAACCAATTTTAACCCTTTGAGTGCCAGAGGGGTACGGAATGCATTGCAAAGCAATGCATTGCGTACCCCTCTGGCACTCAAAGGGTTAATATTGTAGAGATTAAAAATATGACTAGAATGAGGTATGTCCTATCTCTCAGATTTATACAGTTTGAGAGATCAAAGCATCTAAAGTTCCCGTTTCACAAGAAGTCTGCCATCTAGCTGAGAGAAGCAGATTCTGGTCCCGGGACCGTCCTGCGGCTCTTCAGCAGAGCCAAAAAAGCTCAATATTGAAATAAATACTTCATTGGGATGGTCTACAAAGTGTGCCTGGTTTGCATGCACACTTTGTAGACCGTTTCTATATTGTGGTATTTCAGCTCTGCTGGGACCAGAATCTGCTTCTCTCAGCTAGATGGCAGACTTCTGTGAAACTGGTACTTTAGATGCTTCGATATCTCAAACTATATATGTTTCAGAGATGAGACATACCTCTTTCTATTCATATTTTTAATCTCTACAATGGTAAAATTAAATTTAAAGGGATAGTATTACTGCAAAATTACTATCCCTCATATTGTAGCCCTTAATAAACTGAGTTAAATGACACCAGCGGCATCTCTCAAACCTTTATGGTTTAAGAAATAGCCGCTTTCAAAGTTTCCTCTCCCCTGCTGTCAGCGTTCTGCTGCCAACAGGAGAATCCGGTCTCTGAATCAAGAGGAGGCTCTTCAGCCGAGCCGATATCTCTTTATGGAAGGAAAATGATTAATTGAAACAGTCTTCTACGTGTGCTTGGTTTCAATGAATCATTTTTCCTTCCATAACGAGATATCGGCTCTGTTTAAGAGCCTCCGCCTGTCCCGGGACCGGATTCCCCTGCTGGCAGCAGAACACTGACAGCAGGGGAGAGGAAATTTTGAAAGCGGCTATCTCTTAAACCATAAAGGTTTGAAAGATGCCGCTGGTGTCATTTAACTCAGTTTATTAAGGGCTACAATATGAGGGATAGTAATTTTGAAGTAATACTATCCCTTTAAGCAATACTATCCCTTTAAGAGTGTTGTCTGTATTCATTGTAGCCCCTATGCTCACCTGGCCACTCCTAAAAAAATCACTACCCCCCAATGTGTGGACGAAAGGGAGAGACAGTGTAGAGGAGATTTGAATAACTCCTTACTGCCGCCCTTGGGTGCGTGTACCACGGCAGAACAATGTTGTTCTTTATTAGTATAAAGATATATATATTAGAACTTGGGGAGCACCTTTTCCACCTCTAGAGATCTTAGTGCATTGGCCCCTAGAACGATGAAAGACTTGGGAAGCCCCAAATTGGGGCAGAACAGGAGCGCCCCAAGTCCTTCCTTATTCTAGGGAGCCAGTGCACTAAGATTTCTCCATCTTTGTGTGTCCGATACAGTAATATCTGTACGGTAACACAATCCCACCTCTCATCCCCTTCATCCTCTGGTAGGAGTGCAATGGGTCACTCACTGGCACTGAAAGTGTTAAGGACCAGAAAGGAAATATGTTGCATAACTCACTACTGCTAAAAGAGTTAAAATCAGATAGTGACCCCCAGGTCCACCTGCTTCCTACTTGATCATCTGGACCAGTGATTCTCAACCAGGGTGCCCTGTGTTTTTCTATAAAGACTAGCAAAAATGGATTTTTATATAAAGATTTTTAGAAATTGTTATGTGCAATATGTTTAGGTATGGTATTATGATTATCAGGGCCGGCGCCACCTATAGGCGAGGTAGGCGCCGGCCTAGGGCACACAAGTACTGGGGGCGCGGGCATGCAGCAGAGAAAAGCTGCGCCCGCACCCACCACACCGGAACGCAACACAGTCAGGTCTGTGTCGCTACTGCGCTCCCTCATCGCGGTCGCTCTTTAGTAATGCAGAGCGCGCTGGGAGTCATGATCTCCCGGCACGCTCTGCATTACTGAAGACAAGACTGCGCGGGAGCTACAGGCATATGATGGGGGGCAAGTTGGAGCTGAGGGGGCATAGTGGAGCTGCTGGGGGCAAGTTGGTGTGGATGGGGGTCAAAGTGGAGCTGATAGGGGCAAGTTGGAGGATGGATGGGGGAAAAGTGGAGCTGGGGGGCAAGTTGGAGCAGCTGGGGCATGAGTGGAGTGGAGCTGCTGGGGCGCAAGTTGGAGCAGATGGGGGGCAAAGTGGAGTGGATGGGGGAAAGTGGAGCGGATGCTGTGGGGGGCAAGTTGGAGCTGGTGGGGGCAAGTTGGAGCTGATAGGGGGCAAAGTGGAGCTGGTGGGGCAAGAAAAGAGGTGGGGGTATAAAGTAGGCGGGGTGTAAAGGGGTGGGACACAAGGGGTGGAGCCAAGGGGAGGCAAAAGCAGGTTTTGCCTAGGGTGGCAAAAATCCTTTCACCGGCCCTGATGATTATAAGACTTAACAATACTGTATATTTACATATTGTATCTTTCATTATGCCCTTGATAAAGTACATTAAATATGTTAGGGGTGCCCTGAATGTTCAAGATTACCTGTTAAGGGTGCCCCGAACAAAAAAATTGAGAACCACTGATCTGGACTGTCCCCCATTCACTAATCTCTCCTCATGTCCCCCAGGATCCAGCTTGGAGGTTAAGCAGAGTCTCTTCCCAGAGGAAGCCATAGTGAGAGGGAGCAGGTATGTTGGCAGGAGGGACAGAGCTGGTAGTGAAGGAGGCGACAGAAACCTCCCTGCCCTGTAAATCAAGGAGGGAGAGGCTGGGAGACCCTCCCCCGGACTGTGTGTGAAGTAGGAGGAAGTACACAGAAGCCTCTACTGGGTTCACACTGCTGTGACCGGATTGAGCCTGGAGAGGTGGGCGGAGCTTAAACTAAATGGGCGGGGTGAGGGAGCAGGGATCCCTAGGATTGGCTCTGAAGTATTTTCTGGGGGGCTAGGCAGGGTGGGGCCTATAGGCCAGGTGCCGATGCTCTACACAGTTATACAGGTATGGACGTGGCCCCTGAGAAAACAGGTGGGCCAAAATCGGCCCGCGAATGACAGGCTGGCAATAAATGGCCCGCGAGTGTATAACGGGCCATAAGTGGCCCGCAAATGGCAGGCGGGACATAAATGGCCCACGAGTGTACAGCGGGCCAAAAATGGCCCGCGAGTGGTGAGCGGGCCAGAAATGGCCCGCGAGTGGTGAGCGGGCCAAAAATGGCCCGCGAGTGCTAGGCGGGCCAAATATGGCCCGTGACTCGTGAGTGGGCCGAAAATGGCCCGCAACTGGTAGGCGGGCCGAAAATGGCCCGCGACTCGCGATCGGGCCAAATATCGCCAACGGGCTGCATAGATGAGTCTAGAGAGGAAAAAAAGAGTTAGAGGGAGTCAGAGGGGAATGTTGGGTGAGGTGCAGGGAAATAAAAGTGTGTGCATGCACTGTCACTTTTCCTTTAACTATGTCACATTACAATGGGGTTTAACTGGTGTCTTTCCAGCTGTTTTCCCCAACCAGCCCACAGGTATTGTAATCCCCTGTAGCTGGAGAGCCACATGTTGGCTTCTGCTGCATTAGAACTTTACAAGCCCCAGGGTTTGTATTGTGAGAATCTATATATTATTTTCTTACCCCTCAGTGATTGTATCTGCAGTGTAAATGATGGAGGAGATTCATCATGTACAACTGAAAACATTTATTATAATGTGACATTAACCCTTTGAGTGCCAGCGGGCAATGAGTAGTTAGTTGTGTATGTGTATATATGTGTGCATGTGTGGATGAATATATGTCCGTGTATGTGTGTATATGTGTGTATGTTTAAAGCCAGAGTGGTACACAGGGCATTTAGCACTGAAAGGGATATATTTTATATATATATATATATATATACTAGTTGATCAGCCTGTTACACAGTGCCACTGCCACCCAGCCACGGGGCAGTCACGCGCAGTAGAGACTGCCCGCACCACGGCTGATACAGAGCTGGACGCCCAGCGCCCAGCTCTGTATCAGCCGCGGCGCGGGGCAGTCTCTACTGCGCATGACTGCAGCACGCGCAGCAGTGTCTACTGCGCATGTCGCGGCATTACACACGATTTAGCGAATTATTATATAGGGTATATATATATATATATATATACACACACACACACACATGCACACACACGCACACACACAAAGATTAATTCTATTTTAAAGTTATTTTTCCTGTAACAGTCTGAATTGATGGCGCTACAGTTGGATAAGCAGAGCGGTCCCCATCTCTCTCCTTGTTTGAAAGGAAGCAGCCAAGCATGGCACTTGCAAGCTGGCAGACTTCAGAGCTTGGCAGAGCTTTGGCACAACGACCCACACCCATTAATGGTAACACTTCATTCTGCAGGCACAGATAATCAGGAACCTTTTACAACACAAGGCAGCCACCCCCCCCCCCAAGACATGACACTTACTGGGCTAACGACAATGGTGTTATTTACAAGACTGCACCATTGTCTGCGCTCAGAACGCGGCCTCACAAAGACTTCTCCATTTCCTCACATACAATTCTGGATTTATCTTCCCTCTCGAGACCCCTAATAGATTTTATAGCTCGAGAAAAATCAATAATAGTTTTTAAGAATTGTCTGTATTCTTAATTTTTTACAGTAGAAAAAAATGTTTACTTTTAACCTATTGGATCCTGGAAAGTTTTTCCACTGCATTGTCTTGGACAGCAGAAAGACAGATTAAATCATTGCATGCTACATAGGTCTCCAGGGCACATTGATTTTTGGAATTTGTCTTTATTCCCTATGGTGAGCTTGGTTTGAACCAGGGCTATCTATCTATCTATCTATCTATCTATCTATCTATCTATCTATCTATCTCATATCTATCTATCTAATCTATCTATATCTATCTATCTATCTATCTCATATTTATCTGTCTATCTGTTTTTCTATCTATCTATCTATCTATCTATCTATCTATCTATCTATCTCATATTTGTCTGACTATCTATCTATCTATCTATCTATCTATCTATCTATCTATCTCATATTTATCTGTCTATCTATCTATCTATCTATCTATCTCATTTTTATCTGTCTATCTGTCTCATATCTATCTATCTATCTATCTATCTATCTATCTATCTATCTATCTATCCCATATTTGTCTGACTATCTATCTATCTATCTATCTATCTATCTATCTATCTCATATTTATCTATCTATCTGTCTATCTGTTTATCTATCTATCTATCTATCTATCTCATATTTGTCTGACTATCTATCTATCTATCTATCTAT
This sequence comes from Rhinophrynus dorsalis, assembly GCA_037306005.1. Lineage (NCBI taxonomy): Eukaryota > Metazoa > Chordata > Amphibia > Anura > Rhinophrynidae > Rhinophrynus > Rhinophrynus dorsalis. The sequence continues at coordinate 18,499,040 of CM074727.1, read as the reverse complement.
CTATCTATCTATCTATCTCATGTTTATCTGTCTGTCTATCTATCTATCTATCTATCTATCTATCTATCGATCTATCTATCTATCTATCTATCTCATATGTATCTGTCTATCTGTCTCATATCTATCTATCTATCTATCTATCTATCTATCTATCTATCCCATATTTGTCTGACTATCTATCTATCTATCTATCTATCTATCTATCTATCTATCTCATATTTATCTGTCTATCTATCTATCTATCTATCTATCTATCTATCTATCTATCTCATATGTATCTGTCTCATATCTATCTATCTATCTATCTATCTATCTATCTATCTATCTATCTATCCCATATTTGTCTGACTATCTATCTATCTATCTATCTATCTATCTATCTATCTATCTATCTCATATTTATCTGTCTGTCTATCTGTTTATCTATCTATCTATCTATCTATCTATCTATCTATCTATCTATCTCTATCTATCTATCTATCTATCTATCTATCTATCTATCTATCTATCTCATATTTATCTATCTATCTATCTATCTATCTATCTATCTATCTATCTATCTATCTATCTCATATCTATGTATTTGTCTGTCTGTCTATAAATTGTATCTGCAGTGATGTCTATTAAAGTCTGCCTTTAGACCCACTACCAAACAACTAGCAATAGTCGGCAATGTACTTAAATGGATATTAACTAACATTAGTTGTTATCAGATTGAACCAGACTGAAACTAAAATAAGTAGCAGTGGACTAGAACTGAGATGAAATACTAATAAAAGCAGTAACTAGAAATAAGTGCCTGCTGTATGAAGTAGACTTACCTAGATATGTCCTACTGAAAGTAATAACCCCTTAGTCTTAGGGCACACTTCCCCTTTTAAAGGCATAGTAATACTTAAATTTTAGTATACTGCATATTGTAGCCCTTAAAGGGATAGTAATGTTTCAAATAAAAGCAGCTCTAATTAATCATCATAGTATTTGGACTTTGGAGAGTTTTATTTCAGTTCTGTCAGAGTTGTAGTACAAGAGTAATTCAATGACAAAGTATCCCCCTCCCGCCCCTTTTACTGATGTAACACTGCTCAGCCAGATCAGCAGAGAGGTGCCCAGGTAGATTGCAGAGAGGGACAATCTTCAATTAAGATAAGGGGAAAAACCTGAAAAACTTGTCAAGGGGGGGCAGGGCGTTCATTGTTCTCATAGGAAGAAGATTGTCCCCTGCTGTTATCTGTCTGGTCTATGGACTGCATTCCACATCTGAGAAGAGATGGCTTACACTAGGTAAAAGGGGCGGGAGGGGAAACTTTGCTTGTGAATATCTCTCGAACCATAAAGGTTTGAGAGATAAGACTTATATCGTTCTTCATGTTTTTTTAATGCCTGCTAAATAAAATAAAGCTAAAACGAAGTATTACTATCCCTTTAAAAAAGCAAATTAAATGCCCCCAGTGCCATCTTTCAAACCTTTATGGTTTGACAGATATCCGCTTTAAAAGTTCCCCCTCCCTGACGTCAGCTTTCTAGCTGACTGCAGGGGAATCCGGTCCTGGGACCAGCCGGAGGCTCTTCAGCAGAGTCGAGATTGCGTTATAGACAAAGAAATCCTTCACTGGAACGGTCTACAAAGTGTGCTTGGTTTGCAAGCACACGTAGAAGACCGTTTCAGTGAAGGATTATCCATATAAGTGGGGTATCAAACGAAAGCCCTATTTGTGCGTAAAAAAACAGTATATAATTTATGGGGGTGGAATAAAAGACTAAGAGGGAAAGCACGGTTGATCAAAGACATAGTCAAAAACGTCAGAATTGCTCCGGTCCTTAAGTGAAATCCACCTCAGATTTTCCCGGTCCTTAAGGGGTTAAGGACCAATGACAGTCCTGGAACATCATGGAATTCAGGGGTCCCCGCGTAGCTGATCCCTGAATCCATATCACAAAAAAAATGTGGATTGTCTTAAAGGGATATTAATAGTTTGTTTTAACCCTTTGAGTGCCAGAGGGGTACGGAACGTATTGCTTTGCAATGCGTTCCGTACCCCTCTGGCACTCAAAGGGTTAAGAAATTCTAAAATTGTTGATTTTAAAAATAAAAGTACAATAACCTTCCTTCCGTCTCAAACCTTTATAGTTTGAGAGATCGAAGCATCTAAAGTTCCCCCCTCCCGCCCCTTTCAGAGACATCAGCGCTGTATGGGACAGAAGCAGATCCTGGTCATTTGACTGTCTGGCGGCTCTTCAGCAGAGCCGAGATATCGCTATGTAGAATGAAATACTTCATTGGAACGGTGTACAAAGTGTGTTTGCAAACCAGGTACACTTTGCAGGAAAGATAAAACACAGCGCACACGGTTGGATACACACTATATGGATTAGAGAGAGAGACTGGATAATGTTAAGAGGATCAGACAATAATAGTGTATCTAATATGGAGTGAATACTCCAAAATCCAAACCAACAATAAATGATAGTAAATAATATCTGGATATGTAGTCTGTCCCTATATCTTTTGTCAGTAATGGGCGATTAGTTCTTTCTCTTTTGCTGCTTGTCCAATATTATTCCATGTAAAACACCTACTACACTTAGAGGATATTATTTGCGCTGTCTACCCTCCAGGGCCGGTGCAAGGATTTTTATATACACAGGCGAAGGTGCATTTTGATGCCCCCCCCGACACAATCCACCTGCCCCCCCTGACCTTACCACAGTCCCCTGCCCCCGCCCACATATTCACCTCCACAATGCTCCCTTCATCTCCACATTGCACCTTCCACAATGCCCCCTTCATCTCAGCATTGCCCCTTCCACAATGCCCCTTCATCTCCACATTGCTCCTTCCTTTGTGCCCCTTCATCTCCACATTGCCCTTCCATAATGCCCCTTCATCTCCACATTGCTCCTTCCTTTGTGCCCCTTCATCTCCACATTGCCCTTCCATAATGCCCCTTCATCTCCACATTGCTCCTTCCTTTATGCCCCTTCATCTCCACATTGCTCCTTCCTTTATGCCCCTTCAGCTCCACACTGCCCTTCCATAATGCCCCTTCATCTGCCCCTTCCATAATGCCCCCTCAGCTCCACACTGCTCCTTCCTTTATGCCCCTTCAGCTACACACTGCCCTTCCATAATGCCCCTTCATCTGCCCCTTCCATAATGCCCCCTCAGCTCCACATTGCTCCTTCCTTTATGCCCCTTCAGCTCCACACTGCCCTTCCATAATGCCCCTTCATCTGCCCCTTCCATAATGCCCCCTCAGCTCCACATTGCTCCTTCCTTTATGCCCCTTCATTTCCACAATGCTCCCTACCTTGAGTCCCTGGTGGTCTAGCTCTAAGAGAGCTCTGTGCCTCCTTCGGCACAGAGCTCAGCCTCCCAGCGCTGTTCTCAGTAATGCAGAGCGCTGGGAGATGATGTCATCTCCCAGCGCTCTGTATTACTACAGAGCCTGGGTCGCTCTGCGTTGTGAGCGTCCCATAGACGCCGCGAGGGAGCGCTTGGTCGTGTAAACGAGCGCTCCCTCGTGGCAGATATAGTTAAAAAAAATAAAAAAAAATAAAAAATATTTCTCAGCTTCTCCCTTTCCGGCGCCCCTCCGATGCGGCGCCCTAAGGCAGCTGA